>JAQIYH010000168.1:0-12336 GCA_034700885.1 Paratullbergia callipygos | reverse complement strand
CACCCCATCACTCGCTTTAGAATGTGTTCTATGGGCTGTAAGCCTGAAAGAACTAGAGACATTCATTCCTTTATCCTTTTTATCCTTTAACTTGACAGGCCATTAATCATCAAAATGTAGCTGCATCACCATCATCAAAATCTAATCACAGTATGCAATTGTTCTTATTGAATTCTTGATGTGTCAACTTCTTTAAAATGATCCTTAAATTGTTGTATTATATCTTTTCTATCCACAGGTGGAAATGCACTTCGAGCGTCTAGTGGTGCGACTATGAGAATTTTCTTCCTATCAACCGCCTTCATTGCGAGATCAGTTATTACCAAAACAGCATGTTCAGCACTGTGCATATGACGATATGCAACTGTTGAGGAGAGAAATAGCTCGTGCTATTATGATGTCTTGTTAGTTGTGTCTGGATTAGCTTTTCAACCTTGTTTGTTAATACTGGCAGCACATTTATTGGACGCATGTTGCTCGGTTCTGATTTGCTAATTCCAGCCTTCTTTTGGAATTAGAATTGGAGCTATTGCTGTTGCTTTCATTTGCCATGGGATTTTACTTGATGATATGATTAGGTTGAATAATTTTGTCACAGCTTCGTAAATTGTAGGAATCGGCAGAATTGTGACATCAGTTTAGGTGACAGACCATGGCTGTCTTCAGACACCTTTAGCATATTTTTAGTTTGTCTCCAAATCTGATCAACGTGTCCACTTTTAATTAATGAGAACTTGAATTTAGACGTATCACTGTCGCTTTGGAAGTTCCCAAGATTTCTTTATGCTCATGTGAGTTTGTGCTGAGATTTGCAAAATATTCATTGATTTTGTTTTCATCCAGAATTTCTGGTTGATTTTGCATTTTTGTCGTCGATTTCATCGGAACATACTTCTTTAGTGCACTCCATGGACCGTGAAGCTGAATGTCCTGATCAATGAAATACCTAACCTACCTACCTTTAGGTATCAACCCATACCTAAAATATCATTTAATATAAAGTTTTGAGTTTTATGTTTCATTGCTTTGAGCACTTTTTTATCTGGAGGTTTTACATTCCTTAAGTAGTCCTTTTTACTAATGATTAGCTTTTTTGTTTGATCACATATCTGTGACTTGATCTTTGCTGATTTTGAAACTGTCTTTTCAACCACTGGAAAACTTATCAGATTGTTCGATGTTCTTATAATCACTATATGTTATCACTTTGCGTTCTATTTCTTGCTTTCCAATGTTAATTTCAAAGCTTACACAGTTGTGGTCACTTATCTTGAAGTCTTCAACTACAGTTTCCGAAACTATATTGCTGTTGCACCATACATGATCAATGAGTGATATACTTTGACGGGTTGGACCGGTTACGTGCTGATTGAATTGATGTTATGACACCATGTTTGCTAACTTCTCAGAGTTCACAGATTTGCACAACATGTCTATATTTAGATCTCCTGCCATGATACACTTGTGGTTTGATGTTTGCTTTAATACACTTTTGACACCGCTCATAAGTTCAGCTATATTCTTTAGGTTGGGTTTGTATATTACAACACAGTGTAAGTTAGGAGCATTTGAGATGTTTAAGTTTCACAATCATGTACTCAGTTGAGTTTTTTGTTGAATCGTGATTTGTGTTTACAATAGTGCAATGCAAACTGGAAACAAACTGCAACTCAAAGAGTTCTCCACGCAGACTGAGCCACTCCTGCCGAAGGTCAGGTGGGAGCTCCTCGTCGCAGGCCAGTTGTCGCTTCCAAAGACTTTGGTACAAGATCTTGGCATTGATAACTGCGGGTGCGAGCCATCCTAGTGGATCATACAGCTTGGCTGTGTCAGAAATTAATGCACATTTTCTAGGACCTCCTGACAATTGAATGCCCATTTGAGAAGTGGGAGTTCCCCCAGCTTGAGGATCTCCACCAACTCTGACTGCAACTGAAGAACGGTGTCTATCTCGTGGGCACCGGACATTACGTCGTCGACGTAAAAGTCCCGAAGGATCACTTCCTTTGCAAGTAGAAAGGCGTAACCTTCGTCAATTGCTAACTGTTGTAGAGTACGTGATGATAAGAATGGAGGTGGAGCAGAACCATATGTTACGGTGACAAGTCGATATTCTTCCAAGGGAGCGCGAGTTGAAGGTCTCCAAACGATACGTTGGAAATCGCAATCTTCTGGTCGCATCTTGATTTGTCGAAAGAACTTTTCAATATCGGTTGTGCATACGTACTTGTAAGTTCTAAATCCCACCAGAATGTTCTTGAAGTCCTTCTGCAGTCTTGGACCAAGCATGAGTTAATCGTTCAGTGATGTATTCGTTGTTGTCACAGCAGAGCCATCGAAGACAACGCGAAACTTTGTAGAGGTGCTGGTTTCCTTTGTGACGAAATGATGTGGGAAGTGGAAAGATTTCCCCACCGATTCGTAATGCTCGGAATGTTGAATGAGTTGCATGTGGCCCATGCTCAGATACTCTTCCATGAACATATTGTAGGACTCACGATGAGTTGGATTGGCCTCCAAACGTCGATCGACTGAATACCAACGCCTGATGGCTTGTTCTTCTGAATATCCAAGAACTGGACAGGAGTTCTTGAATCGTAGAGCGACGACAAATCGTCCATTTTCTTCACGAGTGTAATTGTGAATACAATGTTTCTCGCACTGCTTCTTCAGCTGTCAGCAAGGGTGTATCCAACAGCTCTTCCTGTTCCCAAAACTTGGCCAACATGTCTTGCACGTCAGTCCTGACAAAATGAGAACGTATCTCATCAGTTTGCTACGTACCTCCAGCCGGTGGTGACGCGGGTCCAGAAACCAGCCAGCCGAGGTGAGTGTTTTGTGCTGAAGGACGATCTGTGTAGCTAATTCTTCCTTCTGTGATGATTCCATTGTATATGTCAGCTCCCAGTAAGATGTCGGTCTTCCCTGGAATGTTGAAGTTTGGATCTGCAAGTTTCAGCCTATCCAAATGAGGATAGTTATTTTCGATTTTGTCACTTCGAATGAAGCCAGTCAGATCTGGTAAGATGAAGACGTTCAGCGCGAATTGGAAACCAGATAGCTTGGACTGGATGTCAAGGTTGACAAGACCCCGTGACTTTTTAGATTTTGAGTTATTATTATTATTTATTAGAAAGCAATATCCTTTACAGGTCATTACATTGCCAGCAATAACAAAAGTTAGCAGTAAAATGAACTTACATAGAAAATTGAAGTACAGAAGTAATCGAAATAGTTTAAAAAAAACAGAAACAGTTAAAAAATAGAAATAGTTAAGAAGTTAAAAACGAAATACATACATCGTAGTAAATGAATTGTTGTAAATACCCAGCTGAAAGTGTGGTTACATGTTCTAAAAAATACTTTGAGAGTTCAGTATTGATGATCGGGGTAGTTGGCAGGCTGGGTGTAAAGCAGCCTGTTCTCCAACCTCACCGTAGCCTTACGGATGAATTCCAAATGGGATGACCAATGGAGAAGCTCCTGCTAGTTGTCGAATTGCCACAATTTCTGCTCTCGAATTCCCACAATGCTGCCGGAGACAGGTTGACAACAAATGCAAACGGGACTGACTACAACAATGTGGACAATGACAGGACCAAGTGTCTGAAACTGCGCCGGACTGGTTGAAAATATATGGGCAGAATGACACGGTCACAGTTGAATATTGAAATGGATGTATTGATACGAAGGAACTGCTCCTTTTATACTCAGGAGCTGAGTTCACAGACACGTATCATAAATAAAATGTAACTTATAAATAGCACTGAAAAATACTACTCACATGTAAAGTCGGACAAGAAAGGTAAAAGATTAAAAGATGAGTCAAGGAATTTGTGGAAAGCATTACGTAATGAGGTCACTGCAAAATTACAAAGTCTTAATTAGTAATACATTTAAATATAGAAGTGTCCACTCCTTGGCCTATTTCAGTGTGCAGTTCTGTTGTAAATACAGCACAAAGTCAAATCACAGTTGAACCCACATTAGCATATTTCAGTGGAATCCAACTTACAGGTACGAAGCTTAAAACTAGTAAATATGAATATCGAACGTCCTGGTTTTGCACCAGACAAAGGATCAGTTACAGAAAGCATTAAAATAGTCAATTCTCATCTCCCCACCGATCTCACTTCACCACCGATTCCCGTTTCACCACCGACTCCTATTTCACCACCGCTTCTCATTTCACCACCGATTCTCATTTCTATTCAGAATCAGTGGAAAAACTGCCTTCTCGCCTAAACATTCAATTTTAAAGGAAAACTTTATTAATATTACAGGAGTTCCACTCAGAGGCACCTATGTAAGAGAAACACCTTTTCCCCATTTCTTTTGTTGGGGCAACCAATGGGTGAAGCTTAAATCTATTTCTAGTAGAATAGTCATGCAATTTACAATAATATAATTTGTAATTTGTAATTTATTTCATTCACTCGAAGCATCCCAAACGGGTCAAATTAGTTCGAACCAACACTCAAGTTCAACATTTCATCAAAAAATAATATCATTAATAAAATTCAAAATAGGTAAAATACATACATACGTAAAATGATAAAATTATAGAAATATGTGAAATATGATCAAACACTCCTTAATATTAAAAGAACATAAAAGTGCAAGCGAATGAATTCAATTGAAAGTAATTACATGGTCACAATCATTTGCTTGATTTCAAGAATTTAGTTGATACTTCACGTAGAAACTTGACATATGGCAGCGACTTCTCTTCTTCGGTTAACTTACTCCATGCCGAATACCCTGAGTAGATGAAAGACTTTTCACCAGCCGATGATTTGGGACGATACGTGTGATGAACCAGTTTAGCTTGTCGCGTTTCTTGTGAGTGTATTGTGGAGTTAATTTTGAATTGCTAATTGCAAATGATGGGGGAATCATCACACTTCAGGATTTTATACATGTGGGCTAACAGACCTCGTTGGTGTAGCGCAGCCGTCATCAGCCAATTTACTTCCTCTGATATGGTGTCTTTCACAGACTCGTATCTTCTCTTCGAACAAACCAGACCAGCACAGTGTTGGACGATTCTGTCGAGTGGTGCCAATATCTGCTTGCTCGCTTTACCCCAGACCACGGCCATGTAGTTTAAGTTGGACAGGACCAAGGTCTTGATGAGCGTGTTCATATTTTCCTTCGTCACAAACGGTCGAATTTGATAAAGTGGTTGTAGTTGCCCGTAGCACCTTCTCGTCATAAGATTGATGTGCTCATTCCAAATTAGGATATTGTCAAGAATACATCCTAGAATTCTCAGATGATCGACGCATCCAATTAACTTCCCATTTATATTAATGGAGACCCTGCCAACCTTTTGAACATTTTCCTGACTCCCAGCAATCATAAGTTCAGTTTTGTCGTCATGTAGTTGTAGCAAGTTCTCGCCGAGCCAGTTCGAGGTTCGCTCCACGTCAGATTCAAGCAGCTTCAACATTTGGTCCATTTCGCTTGCACTGCAGACAGCCAGCAACGTATTGTCATCCGCGAAGATGTACGGCTTCCCATGTTTTAGTTGAGCAGGCAATTGTTGATTTTGATGCAGTAGAGTTTTGGCCCGAATACAGTTCCAGCCGGGACTCCATCGTCATCATCACATGGATTTGATAGCACTCCGTTGTGGTCCCTCCATTGCTGTGTCCGATCTGTCAGATAGTCCTCAAACCAGTCTGAGTCAATTTGGGCTTCTCTCAGGTTTTTCAGAAGGTCACGGTCGACCGATGGGAACACGTTTCTAATGTCTAGCCGAATAACGATGCACACTTGATTATTGTCAATTGCCTTGTAAATCGTATCAGTAATCGCCATCTGTACGTGTTCGGTTGAATGAGAGCGCCTGAAGCCGAACTGCTCCTTCGCGAAAAAGTTAATCTCCCCAAGATACTGGTTTAGTTGTCGATCCACAATCTTCTCGAACAGCTTGGCCATTACTGGAATGGTATAAATTGCTCTTAATGTTGTCGTATATCGGCTCCTTCTTTTTATCCTTTTGCAACGGTATCACAACTGACTTCTTGAACGCCTTGGGTGATTTCTTTAGTTCAATAAAACTATTCAACAGCGCTACCACTGACTCACGAACGTTTGGCACACTTAAACACAATGACATCATCTTCATTGGTACACCCGTTTGATCCCCTGATGTCTTCTGTTTGTCTTTCATGCTTCGCCACACAACAACTAGATCGTACGTATTAATTTTTCTAATTTTGTATTTCACTTCGTTGCTGCATGAAGCCTTGTTCACTACTTTCAATTTGGCTTTGCTTTTTGTTCCACTATTTGCAATATACTCATTTAACTCGTTTGGATCATCAACAATAACTTTGTGAGTCTGTGATGATTTTAAGTGTAGTAATGACTTCACTCCCCTGCAAGTCCCGTACTTTTCAATTACAGTGTTTACATGATTTTTGGTGTCGGCAATTATTCGTCTCTTCAATTCAATGACAAAGTCGTTATGAACTTTGCGGTTAATCTCATTTGGGTTTACCTTAACTTGCACGTAACTACTGTCATCTTTTCCAAATTGTCATCATGTAATTTTTTCCACTGTTTGGTCTCATCTGACAAGTATATTGGACGTTCCCGATCTCTAACAACTTTTCTCTGAACAGGAGCATGAATGTCAAAAACACGTAGAATTGAATTTAACCAGTTTTGGTATGATGTGCAAGGATCGGTCTCACAGATGTCAGTAAACTCAAAACACGATAGGTCTAAACCAATTGCTGCTGGGTCTACATTCTTGTAATTTCGAAACTGAATGATTTTAGTTAGTACTTTGGGTTTCTTCAGAGAGATGTGCATTTCAACTAACATGTGATCACTTATATGAGCATTGTTGAGTAAAACGAGAACACTCCCCCGTGCCAGACATTGTTACACCATACGTGATCCAAGAGTGTATTTACACGAGTTGGTTGATCTACTAGTTTCCTATAACCTTCGGCTGCTAGCTGCGAGGAGAGAATTTCTGTTTTCGAGTCTTTAACTAAAATATTCAAATTAAAGTCACCCACTACTAGAGATTTAATGTTCTTATCATGTCTAAAGATTGTGGACATGATAAGTTTTATTTGCTTCTTCAGTTTTACTTGGCTTAGTTTGTTCTTTTGTGGAATAAAAACGCACGTAAGGGCAAATGGTTTGCGGTTTCCACTCTTAACTGTCACTGCGATATGTTCGCAATCATACTTTTCAATATCGATACTCGTTGAGTTCAGTACTTTGCAACTTAAGTCATTTCTGTAGATAACAGCCACTCCACCACCTTTGCCTATTCTGTCTGCCCTATGTACAGTGTAGTTTTGCATTTGCCTAATGTTACAATCACCTTCAAGCCAAGTTTCTACCTCGCAGAGAATATCAAGCTCTCTTGAATTGATGAGGTCTACTGTTTCAGCAAAATGGGTAGGGGTTTTCAAGGAACGTATATTCAGTAGTCCAATTTTAAGTTTTTTGTTGCTTCGCAAATTTGAATTAGGATGCTTCGACAATTGGCAATGCTGTTGAGTATGTTGACTGTGCTTACGTCTGCTACCGACAAACTCATCGATGTTGCTGGATCAATGTAGCTCCTCCAGGATTGTCACTTTGACTGTCAACTCTGCATGCTTTTGCTCCACTATGTCCAGTCTTTTTTCAACGTCACTTCTGAACGATTCGAATAGCTCCTGAAGTTTTTGCACCGTAGCTTTGTTGTCAGCAGGTATTAGATTAAGTTTTTTGTCAATACTCCGAAGAGTAGGAACCTAAACAGGAAGTGGAAAGAGATCCAGTGCAATCTTTGAACTTCAAACCGATCGACTCACAACTGAAATTAACCGATGCTTTGAAGAGGAAAGGACTCAAAATTGGACATCAAAACTTGTTCAGTATACGCAACAAATTTGCAGAGATCAACTCCTTCCTGTCAGAGAATCCCATCGACGTTTTTGCAACCACAGAAACTAAGCTGGACGAATCCGATCCATCGAATGTCTACGAAATGGAAAACTATGAAATGGTCAGACAAGACAGTGGTAAGAAGAACAGCGGTGGTCAAGTAGTATACATAAAACGTGGCATCGAATACACAGTTGTTAACAGTGACGTAAGTCCTCCTGGTAAAACCGAAATTCTTATAATTCGACTCACCTTCAGCAAGATGAAACCAATTTTAATTGTCACCATATACGACAATCCTTTAACATCAAAACAACTATTCCTACATTTTATGCGAGAAATTCTGCAATACGTGAAAGTTATAAATCACGAAACCTATTTTATGGGAGATTTTAACTTCGACATCCTAAAGACAAGTCAGTTCACAGATAGGAATATCGACATCAACCAAGAAGCAGAAAGGCTCCTCAAGTTATTTAACGACTTCGGCTACCAACAAAAAATTGTAAAACCAACAAGAATAACTAAAACAACAGCGGCACTTCTGGACCCAATCTTTGTCAATAACACAGCACTGTGCAATGTCTCTGATACACTAAGGATTACAAATTCAGACCACTTAATGACAATAATTGTTCGGGACATAAAACGGAAGTATGGCACGCCGATAGTAATTGATCGGTTTAACTTCAAACAAGTAAACTTCAAAAGAATACTAGAAGAAAACCATCGTGCAGAAATTCTTCAACATGCCCAGAGTAGGAGTCCGGAAGAATCCATGCAACAAGTAGTTCAAGAGATGAAGAAGATCAAAATCAGTGAACCTCTAAAGTCGGAATACTACTTAAAAACGTTTGAAGATTACATTCAATTAATACTTAATACGTACGTACCAAAAGTGAAGATGAGGATCAGAAATCGAATTCACAAATGGTACACGCCAGATCTGGTTATTGAAGTCAACTGTCGAGATGAACTGAGAAGGCAAGAGGAACAAATGATCTTAGACAAGGCACCCAAAGAAATCATTGCCGGTCATTCAAAAACTAGACGACAACAAGATCAGCGGGTCAAGCAAATCTCTTCAGAAAATGAGAGAAGTTACTGCCTCAACACCTTCTCTCAAATTTCAACCTCTAAATCTATTTGGGATACCTGCAACCAAATAATTGGCACAAGGAAGAATCAGCGAAAAGCACATCCATTGTCTGAACTTGAAATAGACGAAAAAACAGTGGCAAATCACGAAGCTATGTCTGAGCACCTTGTGAACTCGATTATCATGAAACCAGAATGTTCTTTCGACCTCAACGAAGAAAAGATTCCAGATGTTACAGAACCGGACAAATTGAATTGCTTCGCAAATAATAAGGAATTTCAGTCACTTCGTACCGAACACCAAAGTTCGCCAAACTGTAAAATAATTGAAGGACTGTACACAATAGTTTCTTGGTACCTACTGTCGTTGATCAACTTCATTGTTTACAACAGCTCAATTCCCAAAAGCATGAAAGTCGGCACCGTTACACCAATTTACAAGGGTCAAGGAAGCCGGACAGAAGTGTCAAACTACAGACCAATCACAATAATCCCATTCTTATCAAAACTTCTAGAGAAAATTATATACTTTAAATTACAATCTCAAACAGCTGGTCAACTAGATGTCAATCAACATGGATTCAGGAACGGATACTCCTGCGATAGTGCCTGGTCTTCGTTCACCGAAAATTGCCTCAAAATGCTAGACAAGAGAAATGGAATTGTTGGGGCTGTTTTTGTTGACCTGCGAAAGGCTTTTGACACAGTTGAACATCTTAAACTGATAAAGAAAATCAAAGGAAGCTTTAAGCTTAACCCATGCCTTATCAATCTTCTAATCAACTATCTACAAGAAAGGACAATCAAGATAAAGCTTGGCAAAAGTGTCTCTCGAGGATTTGACTACAACCGTGGCTGTCCTCAAGGTGCATCTCTCTCCAGCCAACTATTCATCATGTACCTCAATGACATATCACAAATTATGACTACAGCATTCTACAATTTATTCGCTGATGACATGGTGATTTACGTAGGAGGAACATCGAAAGAAGAAGTGGAGAACAAGCTCAATGAAGTATTGATCCGTCTTAATCAATACCTAAAAGCAAATGGTCTAATCCTAAACGTTAACAAGACTAAAGCAATGGTCATGCAGAAACCGCAAGATAGGCGAAAGATACAACTATCCGTCATGGTCAACAACAATGAAATAGAACAAGTCTCAACGTTCAAATACTTGGGAATTCGAGTCAACAACAATATGGGGTACGGCGAACATGTCAAATCTGTTGAAAAGAAGATATCTACTAACATTAGTATGATCGACAAAGTGAAGAGGAAAATACCGAAGAATTTCTTAGCCCTCTTCATCAACACCTTCATAGATTCAGTACTAGACTTCGGATTAACAACCTGGGGCGTGGTAGGAGAAACACACATCAACCAAATACAAGAACGAATCGACAACTTGATCAGCGTCTATTACTACCCCAAGCTTGCATCATTATTCAACAAAGCGTTTTGGGCTGAGAAATCCAAACAAGCAAGAAAAGTTAGAACAAAACTATTGAATGAAAGACGAAAGATAAACATCTACAAGTATCTAGATGACCTAAACCTCCAAACCTTGCAAGAAAGAATAAAATACTTCTACATCATGAGAACTTTCAAGATTTTAAAATTCAACAACGGAAATCTTAAACATAATTTTAATATTTCTTATCTTTCAGGACGAAAAGACACTGTAACACTAATTGTTCCAAAATCTAATCTAAGTATGTATCACAAGTCTTTTTTCTTTAGAGCCACAACTGAATGGAACAATTTGCCAGCGGACTTACGACGACTAAATCGAATACTCGAAGAATATAAAATAACTGTCAAAATGGATATTGTCGAATCGTGTCAAAAATACTATGACAATATTCAAATATTTAATTACTATCTACTAATGTCCGTTGGTCACTTTTTGTAAGAAAAGGAAATGATTAACTTGACAATAAATCAATTCAATTCAATTCAAAAAATAAAAGTTAACCGTTCGCCTTCACTGGTCATAGTGCCCTTAATGATTCTATAGCAGATTTAAAATAGCACAACCACTGAGACGAGTAACGTGAGCATATGATTTGCACAGGATGAATGCTCAAGCCGAACTGAAAAACTTCTTTAAATAATTCTTTGAACAAGAAAGGAGCACAATCGTAATTCATAATTTTAAACGTTGTATTAGGTTCTTGGAATCGTATTCCACTACTAGTGCGACGATCCAGACTTTCTTCGAGCTCATGTCCGAACACAATTTCACAAAAGCACACTATGATCTACGATCACAGTTCCAAAAGTTCGAAGGACCACTCCTACTACATGGAGAAATAACAAAGGTCCAAAATTCGGACCGACTGATAAAGTTCCAGCAAAATAACTTGACAATTTTCTCAATGAACAACGACACTGGTTGTATTTTAACTTAAACCAGTTTATTTCCAAGAAAATTATTGGGAGCTTAAATTCTTTAGCTGTTAGCTCTACGACAGGCAAAACGAAGTAAATTCATAAACTCTACTTCAGCGGAAAGAGAAACACAAAATCATTTTTGGACCACACAACGACACAACACAAAAATAGATTAGAAAACGTTGTGGGCCGACCAATCAGAATTCAACATTCGCACAAGAACGTTCATACAAAATTCTGCGACGCAACTACATACATTCATGTCATATATCAAAGTCAATTCAAAATGCATTTCATAATTCAAATACACGTCGAAGTTCAAAAATCATTTTATAAGGAATTCTCACGTCACCACCGATTCTGATTTTCTTCACCACCGATTCTCATTCAGAATGAGAACCGGTTCTCATTTCTGAATCTCATCTTCTCCAGTTCTGGACATTCTCCCCACCGGTGTGGAGACAGGATCCACATCCAAATTGACATCCAGAACGGCAACTTTGACCACCGGTCGTTTATAGACTCCATGTGCAGTTTGAATCTCGACCACACGTACTTATCCATCGTCACCTGGGTAAACTTCTGTGACTTTCCCCAAAGGCCAACGGCACCTCTTAAAATGTCTCGTCCACCAGCACCGCGATATCTCTAAAACTTTGACTGGCTCAGCACGTCGAAACCACTTGATTCGTCTGGTCAATGTTGGGGCATATTCATGAACCCATCTTTTCCAGAAATTATCTGCCAGTCGTTCTCCATATCTCCACATCTTTCTGGTGCAGTAGTCCACATCTGTGAACTTTCCAGGTGGTAGAACGGTTCCATGTCCAATCAATAAGTCATTTGGTGTAAGTGGTCTCGGATCGTCAGGGTCCAATGATATGTGAGTCAATGGTCGAGAGTTGACACAATTCTCGGCCTCAGCAAACAAAGTTCGAA
>JAQIYH010000167.1:0-12336 GCA_034700885.1 Paratullbergia callipygos | reverse complement strand
AGATTTGGATTCGGGATTAATTAATCCCAATCCAGATTAAAAATCTCCAATCTCTAATCCAGATTTGCACAACTCTGTCTTCTTGTACGATTTTACCTTATCTGGTCATACGAATACGAACGGATTTTATGACTTTTTAGTTGGCAAGGTAATATTGCACGGCGCGTGCGGGGCGCGCCTCAACCGCGAGCAGAGTCATCAAATCCGTCCAAAACCCTTTTCATCAAATCATATCTGATGATGAATGCTGATGAGCAACTGCCGGTCATTAAATTGCGTATTGCAAGGATATTACCATCTTCCCATCCACTCTCTCTTCCCGTCGCCAGTTTCCCATTCGAAATCGGTACTCTACGTGATTAGAGTTTTGGATTTGTAGAAGTGCGTGTGTAATGGAATGCAATACTACCATGGAGAATGGAAAATACGATGGAAGAACACAGCAACCGAAAATTACGAAATTTTGAGAGTGAGCATTTGAGAGTCTCGTCGCACTGGATAGATACTAAAGTGGAAGCCAATTGCAAACAATCTTTCTCCATGCCCGAACACGGCCACTCATTGGGGACCACTTCCACGCGTATAATGGTATGGAAATGAGGAGTGCATGTGAAGCCAATGCGAATGCATCCACCATCTCAAGAGCGTGCATTGAACAAATCAAAGCCCGATATCGTCTGATGGACAGTATAATGGAGCACTTGAAAGCTCATCCCAAAGTGGACGATTAAGGATACGATACGAGTTCACATTTTCTATTATCATCATGAAAATGATGAACATGTAAATCCAATTTTGGATGTTAAGTGGGGACTAATGATGTGATGTGAAACTGGCTCGTAAACATTTATGCAGTGGTAGTGTGGGTAATGGAGTTTTTAGTGGAGTTTAAAGCGAAGCAGTCAGCCGGAATGATTGGTGTACAGGTAGCAAAGTGTAATCAAAGGAATGCTGTAAAAAGTCACAGAAACACTTGGAGGAAATATCTTTGAAATGTTCTTTTTGGGTGAAATACAGTGAAATTGTACTGCGCTAGTTTTTTGGTTTTTGTATCTGGTGACGGTCACTTGGTGGATCAATCAATCACCATACGATGGGATCCCAAGGTGGTTCAATCTCCACGTTTGCCCTCCACATTCGGTAGGAGAAGAACGCCCGTGCGTGAGAATGATGAAAAATCATCTCCGTCACAAGAAACAAATGCAAACAGCTGCACAGCAATTAGAGAACGATGATTCATATGGTTTCAAAGTCATCCGCTGAATCTTGCAAATTCGCAAACCATTTTCTACCCGCTGAATCTCTGAATTTTTAAAAAAAATAAGCACTTACAAAAAAAATATCATTTCAAATTCAAGCGGCAGTAGAGCAGAACAATCAGAAAATGTTGAGCTGAAACCCTTTCTCTCCTAGGCAACTATTCCATTCTCAGTTCGCAATGTGAACACTCCTGCATGGAATCACAAGTATATGGAAAAGAGTTCCCCCACTCGCCCATCACCTACACAAACAAATCCACCACCACGCTTCTCATCTCAATCAAAGGAAGCGAATCTCCTCGCTTCTGCTTTGAATACAAATTTCAATTTCGACTCTGCTCCGTCTTTTGTCCCGGGGAAGAAAATGAGCATCATCACAGTAATTACATTTCTCTTGATTGGGATTCCCTTTACCGTAGCCATAGCAGCGAGCAGACAGCAGAGTAATTGTAGACAAAAGATGATTCGAAAATGGTGAATGCAAAACGCGAATGGCTTTGCATTGCAGTCGTAGAATATGAATTTTCTAAACAATTGAGTACGCCATGTATCGAGAGAGAGTGCGTGTGTTTTTGTTGTTGCTTTGGAGATTTGTGAAGCGATTTACAATGCGTGTACGTACGAATACAAATCACGGGGAAGGAAGAGTGATGTGGAGGGTTGAGAAGTAAACACGAGCAGTATAGGAGAAAAAACTCCATTCAAGAATTAATTGCAACCGGAGTCGTAGCAATATAATTTGGGGCATATTTTTTTAATACTCACTCTCAAGGAAATTTTATTAAAACATCTTCCCCTCCCCCTCCCTCACTAATATAAAAGATAAAACAAGTTTGTGAAATGTTGCGGAAATTTTGGGAGATGATGAGCAGACAGTGTTTGCTTGTGATTCACGAATGCAACATTTGTAAATGCTTTAATCCCTATTTGAGTAATATGCGCTTTTCCCATCCTCGTATTCTGTGCTCGCTGGGGGAGAAGGATTCAGTGAAGACTCTCGGTTTCTCGTGGGGGGAGAAAGAGGATAACGGAATGCAGGAGACGTGTGCACCATCTTCAAAAGAAAAAAAACTTATTGCAGATCACTTCCAGCCACTTCGTCGTCAAAATTGCCGAAATGCAAACTGGAAAAAGGAGGGAGAGAGTGGGGGAGACGAGTGACGTGGCCAGAATCGTTTGAAACGGCAAATCATTCTAATAATCAGAGGATCGTTGAACTTGTGTGCAGTAATGTGCAGAAGAGTGCAGTTGAAGGAAAGTCGATGAGAGGAAATCATGCTGAGAATGAAAGGAGACTATTCTCTGTATTAGTCCACCCTCGTGAAAGTCTCGTGAATACTGCTTTCCCCTTTTTCATGAGCGAGCGATGATGCACCGAAAATGTGATGCTGGAATTGAGACGATGTGACGAGCTTTGCAGCTTCGACGTGACGTGTGACGAGTTCAGTTTGGCATGGAATTAGTGCTTTGTCTGCGAATGTCTCGGAATGCCTGACTTTGACTTTGGGGGAATTTGATATGTTATGTTATACACCCTTCTGTTATATGCACCCGCCATCAGCCTTCAGCCCGAAGATGAGAGCAGGTTTTGACTTTGTAGGACTTTGACGAGATACTGTCAACTCCAACTACCCAAGCTTGTTTCCATCTCACTGGAGAACACGTTCGCTTCCCCCTGCTGAGTCGTGTGGGGGAAAGGGTTTCTTCACCTTTCGTCGTCTCCGCTTTCTTTCGCAGTACATTTGCAAACTTCTCATTTTCTCAATTCAACTTCATTTTCCACTCAGATTGAAGGCAGTGGCAGCGGCGGCAGCAGTCCACCACGATCCATGTCCCGAAACTGTACAGCTGCTGTACAAATGTATACAAAATCGGATCCACATGCCAGAGAACACTGTCTTGTGCACTTTCTCTCCTAACCACAGCACAAATTTTTTTTTTACTATCCTCATTCGAACCCATTCCTCTCCTTCGTGCTCACATTTCTATGCTGAACATAACTCTATCGGTTCGGTACTCTAAACTCTTTTGAAAAAAAAACTTTCCACTACTCGACGCTGCACCGCACTCCAGGAGTCCGCAAAAATATTGGATAAAAATCATTCCCATCCCAGAGTTGCTACTCTCGTTCCATCATTCAATTTGTGGAGTTTGGATGTGCTTCTGTTGTACAGTCATGGATTCAGTTATACAGAGATGAGCACCCATTCATTCCAATGGAGGAAGATTTGCTTTTATATGGGAATTGTGGAGGGGGGAAAGATGGGAGGGAAAAAGTTTGGGTATAAATCAGTTTGGGTTCTTTGAGTGGTGGTAGAAAGTTGAATGTGGAAATTCCCCATCGTTCCACTTCTCCACACGCGCATTTCTCCTTACACACACTCTGCGAGCAACATGTGCGCTGTCCATTGTGTGTGTCCATTGTGTGTGTGTGTCCATTGTGCATGCCAATTCCTTGCAGCAGAGTATAGTCGGCATAATTTCATGGCGTGGGTGAGCCTTGAGGACGGTTTGAAGCCTAACCGATGTATTGAGGACGGTTTGAATAGTACAAAGTGTGCATATGCTGTTCTCCCTATTCTCACCCTGCATACTAACATTAATGCAAAATAGTACAGAATCTTGAGTGAAAGCCAACTTTCTTCTCCTACATGCATGCCCGCCATGGCGACAATGCATATGGGAAGCATATTTACCACACATATATTTTTATAGCATATTAATATTATATTTGGTTGTGGTTGTGGATATTTGGTTGTGGTGGTGGGGAAAGTTCAAAGCTACAGTGCAATCCCAACACGCACTTCCGCATTTCCAACATCACGTGCGCTGTGCATTGCCCACCAATTCCTTGCAGAAGAGAGGGGAGGAGGAAGGCGCAACAACAATGTGCCGAAAGTGAATCCTCGATCCCAATTCAAGAATTATGAATTTTTGAATGTATTGTACATTCATGTATTTGGACGGACAATGTGTCTGCAGACAGTTTTCGTGGTATAGGAAGTGTGCATGACACTGTTCTCGCTCTTCTCGCCTTGGATACTAACATTAATGCAAAATAGTGTAGAATCTTGAGTGAAAGCCAACTTTCTTCTAGCCAACATGCTCGCCATGGTGACAATGCATATTCTCCACACACAACCAAAACACGGTCACATAAATCACCGATGGTGGGGGGCGAGTTTTAAAATAATAGATAGCACTGCGTTCAGTATAATAATCCGTTGATGCACCGCATAAATAAATCAAGAGTGAATGGGTGCAGTTTTGCAGCCGAAGCCAAAAAACATTCTGCTCCTGTCAATTGATGCAGCGCATGCATACGAGTGAAGAGCTCTGCTTGCAGACAAACTCAACTTTCCTCTCCTTTTGTTCACTTCACTTTTCCCCCGGTGTAGTGCTTTCCCCAGTATCAAACATGTGGTCCCATGACGACACCAAATAATACTGCCTTCTTTATAGAAATTGTTTACAAACCTCTTGATCTGAAGCTTCTTATCATTGTTCGGTTTTAGTCGGTTTATTATTTGTCGAAATTCGAGAAAAGTAATTTTTCAACCCATTCACAGTTCGCACAGAGTGCATGCATAAATGGGTTGTCATGGGCAATGGGAGCGGGGGAAGAGGGAGGACAACTCGAATGTGGTCATCATGAAAACGAATACCCACGAACGCTAATTATGTAATCTTTTCTTAATTATTACAAGACAAGGGGGGGGGGGACTTCAGTAACTTCAGCACTCTGTTACAATTCTATGGATTACGACCGGCTTGGGCCCCCATTCCTTTTGAATTAATTCATGCACCGCTTTTCCAACTGCGTTTGCAGTACACTTTCCCTAAAAGTTTCAGTGTTGCTATGGTAGAAGAGTACTCACCACCTTTACAATATAAAATTGCGCTCGAAAGAGTAAGTGATGTTTGTGGTAAGGTTTTGGTGTCTCCGTGCCCGTTGACTCATCATCATTGCCTCCCCTCCCGCCACTATCCAAAGTGGCTATGGAAATAGGAATCTAGTGAACGGGGTTTGCTTCGTCTCCATGGGCATGCAAGCATTTTACGTAAACAGTGGGGATTACAGAGTGGGGATTACTCTCGTTGCTATGGAGCAGTAAATACTAGACTCTATAGAGTTTGCTTCAAGACGCAATTTCACTTCAGAGAAGTACTGGCGAGAATATTGAAGACTCAAACCGGGCTCATCATCGATGATGATGATGACGATTTTAAATGAATGGCCGTAAATGGGCATTGGTCGTTGTGACAATCGCAACAATGCATTGCGATGGATGAAGATGCTCAACCATATTCTCCTACCATAGCAACATTATCCACAAATCGAATTGCGAAATATGCATGAAAGGCCGCTGCAGGCGGTCGTCGTCGACTGCAAATATGCAAATGCAGAGAGTGGGCCAAAATCGCAAATTCTAATAATTGATCCATTGTCGATTGTTTCGATTGTAGGCGAGTTGTTTGCAAATGCTCGATGATGGTTATTGATAGAAGTAAGCGAAGAGAGTCAAAGAGCTCATTACTTGATCCCCGTCCAGTTGGAGACACACGGCTCATCAAAAAAAAAATTCGACAATTTAAAGTCAAATGATGAGTCAAAAACTAAGAGCGGACGATTAGCGAGAGTTCAGTAGAGAATGTGGATCGAGTTGTGCAACTGCTTCCATGGTTGGCATTGTTTACTTTTGTAACAAGTCCTCTGACCATTCTTTTTCCGATCGAAAATCGAATGTAGACAACTGCCAAATGCAATGCCATCGTATGCTTCAGTTGAGAGCCGCTCGTGGATGTCCAAAAACTTCTCACACAAACGCAGAAAAGAAGGTACCCGAAGGAAACGCAAAAAATTTAATAGAAAAAAATTGGGGTACAACAAACAACTTTAATGAAATGTGGGCTTGACCCTTCTTCTTGATACGATTGCCGACACGTAATTACCATCTTTTCCCCCCTGCAAAACTATTCATCCGCCAAAACCGGTTTCTTTCCCCTTCTTTTTTCTGCGAGGAAAAGAAGTAGTGACCCTGTACCTTGTTGTCAGAGAAACATCTGCGAAACTTCATTTCAGCAAAACTGCGTGCTTACAAACGGGCAAGAATGACTCAAAAGCACCGGACTCGAAACCTCTTCGACTCCGAATGGAAGAGAAGTGAATATCGGATGAGTAACATCCACCACCACCATCATGTCATGTGTCAAACAACCTCAAAATGTGTCATGAGTCATCACCATGGCAGCCGGACCTGATCGTATTAAGAAAGATAATGCTTTCATAAGAATTATCATGCCATAGAAACACGGTTTTTTTTAAATCTGACTTTGATCAGAGTTACGAGCATCGTCGTGTTCCATAATCCCTCTCTTTTTGTAAGGAAACGTATATTTCAGGATCAGGATTTCGTCATGGAGATTGTGAGCTTCAATTTAATCCTTTTAGTGAAGCAATCGTTGAGTAGAAATTCTGGGGAGAGGAGAGAAGAAGACTTGAATCTTGTCAGATTTTCTCTAGTCTCCATGGTTCTATCATACCAGAACTTCTATGCTACTATTTATTAAAAGGGTTTCCGCTACAATGGAGTTTGGAGATTGTACAGGAAAAGACTGGAATAGAGAAGACGAGATTTTGATAGAATTTTTAATAATGCGTCTCCAGGGAGACGGACCCCTTTCATCATTTTAGTACTGTACGAGAACCATTCCAATGCGCTGAGCATTAATGCACTAAAATCCTAACCCTGCATTAAAGAAACTCCAATTCATTCGCTATGGAAACCAAACTATGGAGGAGGAAACCCTTTGATAAGCCAGGAAATTGAATTAAAGTCAGTTTCCACATCCCACCATTCGTACTGGTTGATGCTAATGCACTTTTTTTTAAACGTAGATTGAAGACGGAGTTGACAGCAGCGCTGTGGAATTGAATTATAAATGCGATGAATTGAATTTGTGCCGATTTCGGTGAGTCGTGAACATCCTAACATTTTCTAATATAATTTTGCACCGTATTGGATGCAGCGCTCACTGCTGTACTAGTACAACACAAGCACACACATTCGATTATGCTAATTCCTCGACTCGCCTTTCTTCACATGGAAACAACATGCAAACAGCTTGTTGGCGGCCCGTCACTCACCCACCAACAAACTGCGAATTTATATACGAAGAATTCTTTTCCCCATGGCGAATCGCAATTTCCTCAGCTGTTGGGGAAAAGGCACGGTCGCGCGACGTGTGCGGTTTCTCACATCATCATCTCGTCTCCGCATCTGAAATGATGATACTATTCCTTGAATTATCAAAACTTGTCGCCCTTAGCAACAAGCAAACGAGCCACAAGAAGCCAGGTCATGATTACAATATGGCATCTCTCACAACTCGTCTGCGAAACATTTCTTGATGATAGTAAACAGATAAATTATTCAAAGAGGAAAAAGAAAGCATCGCGTGTCTACGTGGAATTAGACATGATCTGCTGACGACAGAACAATTTTTTGACAGCGTGGAATTAGAAATAGAGTGGACAGTGAGTGGTCAATATGGTCGTTGCCATGGGGAGGTGGGGGGGGGGAAGAACCAGTTTTCTTTCTTTACATTGTTTATTCCATTTCTACGCGTTGAAAAGTCGGAATTGTCGGTAATTTGAGTATTTCTTTCCCATTCTCAGGGCTCTCGTCTCGTGAAATTCGATCTTGAGAATTCTTGAGGAGTTGAGTTTTCGAGATGCCATGAGGATAAGAGAATTTCAATCCATTGTCTCGAATTTCGATGGAGATTTGGATGGATTCTCGAATGGGAACGGAGGTTTGGGGTCGCTGAGCACGCAGCATTGTTTATAAGTCGCTTTCCACATCTTCAGCCGAGTAGCATTTCGAGTAGCAAAACTTGGCAGGGCGAGTACAGGTATATGAAAGGGTGCATGGGAGATTTTGCTGGTTGAGCACCCGAAGAAGAAGGAGATTTGCGGACTCCATCAAAATCTCAACTAGGAAAATTCGCACACGAACACTTTGCGTACGCGCGTGTCCCGTGATTAATGTCCGGGAAAGCTCACCACAAAAGCCCCGACTTCGTTCATAGATTAGGGGAAGATCTTCACTCCGTTCCATTCGCTTTGAAATGCGGATCCAGAACGTTTACTCCTTCTCTACAATTTGAAAGACTCTTCCCATAGAGAGGGAATGCAAACTTTTTCTCCGTCTCCATGGGGAGAAGAAGTCATGAACGCGTCCACCGCATTTCTCTTCGAATCCATTTCGGAGGAATCGGCAACGGAGTTTGAAGAAGACTTCAAAGTGATAACATAAACAAGAACAAACTCTCAAGAAATGCAAATTCTTCCCCCATTTTCCCCATAGTGACTGCATTGAATAAAGTCAAATACAATAGAATTCAGCTCTGCGTCTGCAATAAATCGAGAGTAGTGAGAGTGTATTACCATAAGGTGAGGAGGAAATTTGTGTGTTTGTGAGGAATTCGTTTTCACTGAATCTACCACAAAATCAAGTCCATAGAATCTTTCGTGCCCATTTTTCAAAAGCGGCTTCATAAATTCATGCTGCTGCAAAATGCACCACTCACGTTCTTACAATTTTTCACATTTCTTTAAAAAAAAAAAGAAGAGGAAACGCATTTTCAAGCCGTTGCTCTTGGTTACTACACGCAAAGACGGAGTAAAAAAAAAGTACAAGAACAATGATGATAAATGCTTGCTAATGGTTGTTATGGTTAATCGCATGCTACGACAATACAATGGCTCTTAAATTGCTGTTGCCATAGGAATGGTATTAACTTTTACGATCAGTGAAAAGAGACCAAACATGGATTGTAAGGAATAAATTAAGTGGAGTTTATATATTTTTTTTTAAAAATGGAGAATACAATTGCCATGGTTTACGATGGAGTCCAAGCACGAAAACTGTTGTTTACGACCCATTCTTTTGAATGGGAGTCAAAGAGTCACGGCCAAGTGGAGGAATTTCACTTCCAACAATAGTGAAATAAGGTTTGCATGCTGTGAAAAGTGGAGTAAGAGTTTAAGTTTTTGCCAGTTGAGTTTTGTTTTGTAGTTTAACTTGCGAAAATGCACGGCGCAACACAAACACTGCTAAAAAAAGATTCGAATGCAGTCGTAGCGGAGGAGTGCGAATGAAAAGTATTGGAATTGCATTCGAAGTCGGGTAGAAATAAGAGTTTAGTTATAGACTAGCTGCCAACCATTCCACTTCCCCAAATCGCGTCTCCCTAGTGACCCATCCATTTCATTGGAAATGAGACGTGCACTTTCTCCCGCGTACTTTCATGTAAACTCCCGCAATAAATATCCCCCCCGCGCAACGCTGCTGCATTCGAATATTGGAACCGAGATACACGATGATGATCCTTGTAATCATCTTGTTTCCATAGCCGCCAGCCGCCGCTGCTCATTTATAGCAGAGTGAGCAGAATTGGAAAATGGATTCCGAATCCCCCGAAATGTAGTAAAGAGAGGAAAAAAAGTCATTCGCATGTAAATCGAGAGAAGTTGAATTCTTTCCGCTGCTTAAATGACCCATGACTAACTAAAATTATTTTTATGGAGGAGAGACAAATTGTAACTATGGTATTAATTTCCATGGCATGGATTTTGGGAGACTGGGATTTATTGCCCATTGTACTGTGGGCTTTATGATTTATTTTGAAGAAGGATTATATTTATTTATTTTTATTTTAGGAGTCTTGTACGCGACTGCAAATGGCATGGGGACGGAGTTTGTTGTCAAGGCAGTAATTGTGTTAATGAAATGATGGGACTGGTAAAAAGACCATTCATACACAATCCGATTACAAAACCTTTCCAGGTAGCAGCGTTGGCCAAGAATACACGCACGCAAAAAAGGATTAAAGCGCATTTCTCCGAATCTACTCTTTAATACTTCACCTGGACAACGCAACGACGGAAATCCATGTTTGCAACTACCTGCATGCCAGTATATTAAACGACTTGGAAACGACTCGAAAACAAAAAAAAACGCACGCCATGACCATAATTACTATTATATGTGCTATAATTCAAACCAGTCTGTTTTCATGCTCAAAAGAACAAGAGTCTCCATATCAACCGATCTCGATGTTAGTATACCAATCACATAAAACTTGTTTGTTCTTTTTGCGTACAATTGAAATGATTGCAGAAGACCCGTTCCCATGTAAACCACCTCTACAACGTACGTGTAGTAGTGTAACAGGTAAACAACCATTTCACACAAAGAAAATGTATAATATTCACATTTTTACGACCCATTTATTAGTTACCATAGTTGAGAGAAGGTGCAATTCATATTTACTTCATGTTGGCGATGTTGTTGTTGGCATGTGAATAGTAGTGGTAGTAGGAAGAATGGTGGAAACTATTTCAGGTGCATTTGGGTGTATTTTCAATGGAAATTTGGGTCTAAAAATAAGCGGGAAAGGAAGAAAATGTGTCAATCATATCTTCTTTCGAGTACCCAAATTCACGTGAATTCTTCACTCATTCAGCAGGCAGCAGGTTGGTGAATCCAGGTCAGATCACGCATAACTCATGGAATTTACTACCAATCGCCTTCCAAACCCGTGAAACCTCTCCGCTGCTGTCGCTTAATTAAGAAGCAGAGTGGCTTGACAACACATTTTTAGGATATTCATATTTTATGAAGGTGGACTTGATGGGTTCAGACTGCCCAACAAACCTGAGACTGGAGTTCATTACCTCGACAACGCAACAACAAGGTGGAAGGTTTGTTTATGGAATTTACCTTTTGCCAACTCTTTTGATGATGACCGTCTTTTTTTTTATTACTACACGATACAGTCTGAGTATACGAAACTTTGTAAAACTCCATCAAACTCGAAAAATTTAATCAAATGTGGAGCGTTTGTCAAATTGGTGGACTGGACTCTCGGTGGACTCAAACGATGATTCATATGATCTTCACCTCAAATGTTGCAAGATGTTGCTTTCCCCACGCACCGTATTTTGTATATTCTCCGTCCACCAACTTCTCTTCTTTATACTATTAAATATTCCATTCTTACGCCATGGGAACGGTGTACTATTATTGTAAAAAAAAAGATGTGTTCTAAGTTTGAGTGTGATGCACTTCTACAGCCGCACTCTCACATCAAACATTTATGGGATGCATTTCATCCGTCTTATATTTTATATTTACTTATTCTTTACTTTGTCTATCGTTCCATGTGCGCACTCACTGCACTGGAGAGGATTTCTTTGAAGATTTTCTCCCTCTTCACTTTTACTATTTAAAAGTAGGGAGTCAGCCCGAAGCGGTGCAGTATTGAAATCGATGAGAATCATCCATTTGCTTAATGAAAAATTTGCATTCAAGTTCAAAATTTCTGTGCTTTTACTTTGTAATTGTCAATATCATCCGGGTCAATAATATTTGCCGGTCAATTCAAGTCTGCCATTTAGTTTGCATATTAAATATTGTGTGGAAGTGGTGAGTGTGGGGTGGTTTTTAGACTCATGCTACTTTTAATGCCATTCCATTTGCTTGATGAAAAATGCCGTTCGCATTCAAGTCCAGAGTTCTGCCTTGCAGTTGTCACCCGGTCAGAAGAAACAACAACTGCTGCTATGGTGGTTATTCAGCCCCTTTAATCTGCATTAAATATTGTGGAGAGTGTTGTGGTGAGTGTGGGTAATGCTTTTAATACCATGGAGATGGAGTATAACGACAAGCCAGGAAAAAGTAAACCAAACATCTTGTAAATTAGTATTACATCTTGTAAACCATCTTGCAAGTGCGGAGGGGGACTGAGAGTGGCCCCTGGCAACAGTTTGGGGGGAACGGGGATGTTAACATGGAACACTAACGAAATTACACCACAAAAAAAATAGAACCTGATAATGCGACTCCCCGAATTGGTGATATTAATTTCCACCAACCCTAGTTTCTACGACTCCGGACTGCGGGCATTTTAATAAATGTTAATAGGGGGAACATGGAACTACTGCTCATCCCCCCAACAACGTTGTAATAGTTCCACTTTGGAATTGAATTCCTAATTTAGTTCCAGTTCC
>JAQIYH010000166.1:0-12344 GCA_034700885.1 Paratullbergia callipygos | reverse complement strand
GGAACTGGAACTGGAATCAAATCAGCAGAAGTGGAACTAGAACTAAATCGGAACTAAATTTCAGCGTGTAGGAACTACTGGAACTGGAACTAAATTGTTTTAAGAATTCATGGAACTAGAACTAAATGGAACTAATTGGAACCAATTACAACTTTGAGTAGTACAACTCGGGCTGTAATGTACAAGCTCCATGAATTTCGCCGTATCAATTGGAAAACCCCATAATAAAACGTGCAGTTTCGCTGAAAAACACATGCGACATATGTCGCCGACATCTCAAGAATTATTGTGTAGGAGCATGCCCCTTCGAATTTACCTATAATTGTGCTGGCACCATCACTCTACAACATAAACGGCAAAACTCAAACTGAGTACCAGTCTTCAACGCCAACGCGTCCACTCAACACGTCACCAAAATTTAACGTAAAACTCTTCTGCAACTGGGATCAACAGTATGAGTCTCCATCAAACTCAACAACACATGCATGAGACATCAGCTCTCTGTGCATCAGCCGTAACCAGCACAATATTTTCAGCCACCTTTCTTCTGTGGCTCTGGAACAATCTGGACCCCTATCACTTCAAGTATTTTTTTTTCATGCATATTTTCCTGCCCTGGCACCCCCACTGTAGGAACCATTGGAACCGGAAATTTTGATTTCACCATCACATGGTATGGTACCTCAAAAGATTCCAAGTTTGGATCTTAGTGCGACAAGGGTACTTATGAAACTTCATGAAGCAGCCAAGGTACAACAATCACTTTATGAATGAAATCTCCGGCGCGTGGCGGCCAAACGTATGAAATTAGCTCCAACGATCACATTGGGTTAACCAAATCGTATTCTGTGTTAACCGGTAACAACAAGGCTCATATTAAATTACTCAAATATCGAAATAGCAAACTTAGTACTTAGCATGTGGTTTCATTTCCATTTACTTCAACAAAGTACTAAAGTGGTAAAAATATTAAATATAAGAAATGAAATGAGACACAAGTATCAAATATTCGGTCAACATGCATTTCATTGCACCCTTTGAACATCCATAATAGTATGATGAAAGTGCAGCGTGAGCTGTGCGCACCGCTCCCAAAAATGCGAAAACAGAGGCTTATTCAATCAATCAATCAATCAATTTATTTAAACTCACTTCAGGAACAACATACAGCTGATTTACCCACAAGGGATACCTAAGAGACTTAATTAAACTAATAATACAAAGAATATAACGAAGATACTCTACAAAATCAATCATCTTATTCCTTTGCATTCGTACATGTCTTTTCTATGCTATGTCATGCTCTTTGCTCATGTCCCTATGCTTAAAACAAGAACAATATAAAACTATGCTCAAACGTACCAATGCACTAGCATGAGCTTCAACCACACACATACGATTGCGTCAGTTCATCATTCGGGTCACTCTGTACCGACACCTACAAAACGAAATGCATCATCATCTTGTCTGTGCACCCTATACAATGGCGGCAGATCACTTTCGGCACAAAAGCTTGCCCTCAAAGGTCACCTTCATGAACCCAGCATGCAAGCCATGACCCACGCACGCCGTCCACAAATGGCACTCTGCGCTTACGGTACGAGTATGAAATTGTACGGCCAAGTAACAGTTACGCATCCGCGACATCATCCACGACAGACACAAGGCAGACAACCATACTCATGATTTATGTGATGATAATATCCCGCCACTTCTGCTTCTCCCACTCAACCTCATTCACAAGTAGTACAAATGTGTTCAGTGATTGTGCAACAATAGATGAGCAAAGTTCGGTGGCAAACTTCATGGTGATCATTTGAACCGTAAGAATTCCTGCAGTTTTGATTTCAATATTACTAATATCGACATTAATATGAGCTGCTGTAAAAAGGCTGATGATGGTGACTGCATGATGGGTTGGCATGCACATAATGTCAATGGCCATCGTCATGAACTCGAACTCGCGAGTCGCATGACCAAAGTATAAATAAAATCTGCTTGTGACAGCACCACTCTTTGCATAAGTTCCAAATAAGTTGAATTTGAAAACACAATTGTATACACATTAAATCAATATACTTGTATATACCATGCACAAACACAGTTCATTTAATTTGGTCAAACCTAAACTTATCTTCACAAACCAGATGATCCAAGTCCACGATCTCTTGGCATAGTAGAAGAGCATTGATTTCTACTGTGCCAACCTAACCTAACCTAACCTAAAAACCCTGAAAGGTAAACAATGTAGAACGATTACTAAAACGCTAACTACTAATAGTATTATTACTATTAACTATTCTAAAGTTTGAATATTTTAATTATTAGCTTACCTTCACTTCCACAACGTCGTGTGTCTGGTGCGTTTGAATAACTTTTTGGGCAATTCTGGAGCCAGCCCGAATCCTACATGCTTCTTGCCTATGATTAATGAGGATTACATATATGTTGTTCCTGTAGTCTTCATCAATGTGACCTCCTGTAAATGAACATCAAACAATGACGGTTAGTGTTTTTTAAATACAACCCATAATTGCAATTCCCTTGTGGTAGAAACTTACCCAGTACATCAATTCTATGGTGGAATGCCAGACCTAAACGAGGCCTCCCAAGATGACCTGCCAGGATTTCCATGACCAATTTCGTGTCAACCATCTTGCTAAATGAACGTCCATGAACTTGATTGGAAATTCAACTTGATTGACATCATGGAACCTAACCTAAATCCCCAATCTCAGGGTCACACTCACAAAAACTAGTCTAACTATAATTAGACGTAAAACCCTGTTTCAATTACCATAACTTATCCTTCGGTGTTGGCATCAATACAACACCGAAGTAAACTCAAATTAAGCAGTTGGAGCTCAACTCTTTTAGCATCACGCTACTCTGGCATAACGTAGTCGACTACCTATTAATTGGCTGTAATCAAATCTTTCGTATCTAAATAAAATTCTACAATTGGCAACTACACCCATTCATTGTAGGCTCATCTTATAAAATGTAGAATCTGTTTTCACAGCTTCCACAAATATTATGTAGTAGAGCTACAGAATAAAATAGAGTATAGCATAGAAGGTTATAGTTATATAAAAATCATCAGTTACGCAAGCAGTCTCTTCTTTCCTTCTGTTAGTAAATAGCATTGCCCTTTAAATTAGTAAACAGAACCACCCATGAACTTCACCTTCAACTAAAATAGTTGAAGGCCAACAAGTCTAATTCTGAATTACTAATGCCCAAGTACCAACAAAAATAGAAAGTCTAATCTTAGTTTCGGGAGTTTAAACCCCCGAATTTGGTGGTTTAAACTTGCTTAAACAGAGACTAAAATTTGAACTCGGTTGATAAACTGGCCATAAATGTAATATTTCTAAATATATCCAACTTGATGCAAATTCCACAGGTATATAAACCAAGCAACTCTTGTTGTAAATCATTCATTCTCTCGATCACCAGAACAAAATCTTTGAATAAAGAACGCTCTTACATTTATTGAAGTACAATAGATCCCATATTGAACAATTGGTGTCTTAAAGTGGGAAAACGTTTACTAGGGTTAGCGTTCCTTTTTCGAACCCAGAATCACATCTTCTGACACCGTCACTATGGACTCCGGGCTCAACTTCTGCGGTCTTCAATAACCATGTGTTGGTACACATTCACTATCAAACTCATTGTTGGTCGCCCTGCGCACAAGGCATAACTCTTTCGCCCGACTCATTGGTTCAATTGTCCACTGGTTCACAGGTTTCTTAAGTCAATAATTGCACAACGTCGTCCAACTTCCCAACGGCTCATTTCCGTACTCTTTCCTGTTCTTCGGGTGGAACACCACCAATGCCTAGGTGATATATGATGCCTAATGATATGAAGAATCGGACGAGTCTTCATATCTTGCTGATGCTTATGACGTACACTCGCAAGATGACGATTACATAAAACAACATCGCTTCATTCGGAATAAGCGAAGTTCTGAAACCCACGATCGCTATCGTCCTGCCCAGCCACTTGCACCCGTCAACTCGTTGGAACAAATTAAGCGCACTTACGTCACTGTGCGTTCCCTGGATCTGCCGTTTATTAGTAAGCTTCCATTCATTCAACACGTCACCAGCCGACACATCTCTACACAAACCGTCACCGTCACCGTCCACTTTTGACTCTCACAACATGTGACTGTTCAGCACCCATCAGACGTTCTACCTATCTCATCGTTCAAAAAAAACACAACCAAAATACAGCAAAAAAATCAACGTAAAGAAGCTCAAGCGCAGATTACCTAAAGCAACATTGGATCTTTTGGCTGCATCCTCTATGCGTCCAGATTATGTCAGTATGCATTTTGTCTCATCCACCATACCAACCACAAGCCTTTCCTCCTTGCACCATACGATTTCACAGGACTTCAGTTCCCACGGTTGTGCTTCATTTTTCATTCTAAGCCTCTCCTTGAGCCAGTGTTTCTTCTTTTTTTTGTTTGTGCAACAGACACTTCTTACTCCTATAATAATATTACATCAGTGACAAAAGTGCATGTGCTTCGCGTGTGCACAACAAACAAGTAACCTTTTTTGTCTTCCTCTTGCTTGTACTATGGATGGCTGAATTCATTCACTGGGAAAACGAGTCAACTGGCTCGGACTACTCAAGCTCCGACACAGAGCCAGAGGACGGCGACGACATTTTATACAAACCTACATGCCAACATCACAATTTGCCCAACAATCATTCTCTTGGGTATACCAGCACAAGAATTTTAACAAAACAAAATCGCCTCAACAGCAAGGAAAGATCCTCGTGAACTTTTCCCTTACCCTCACTCCGGTCCAGTTCTGAGAGCCCTGATGCAACTGAATTCAAATGTTAAGGTGACACCACTTCGTCGGTCCGACAAACACCCAAACCCCAATCGCACTCTAAGCATCAAGGGGCACACAAACTTCCCCAGGCGCTCCACACCTCCTCCAATTAACTTTCTGAAAGCTGGTTTCTCCATCAATTCGCCGGAGCCGCCCCTCCTGGATATAATCTCCAGCCCCTCAACACCTCCATTTCAGCCACAAACCATTGATGCGGATCTCCATTTTCTTGACAACTGGCCTTCTCCACTCCCCATATCAAGAGTTCCATCTGAATCGTCGGAGCGCATATTAGGTATGGAGACCCCTTCCGCTGACTTACTAAAAACTTTTGTTAACTAGGATTCGAAACTATCCTGACCCTGGCGCAACACATACCACGGATTGCACTGTACATTCACAAACAGCCTCGGTTCCACAACTCTCAACCATCACATTGGATCAACAATGTCATCAGTATGGCATCGAATGGACACCCCGTGCAGCTCCTTCAGACTCCCTCCAACCGTTGCTCCAGGGCACATTCGCGCCGATACAATCACCGCGCTCCGACGTCATCTTGGCCGCACACGTACACACCTTGGACTTTTCAGTCTAAATTTGCACAGGAAACAACACTCTGCCCAGCCACGAACATCATCCGGTCCCCGCTGCGTCTTGCGCCAAAAACAAGTAATGTCCGCCCTTGATTGACCCTATGGTAAGACTTCAAGGTTTAAATTTATTATCACGGCAATTTCAAAATTGTAGGAGAGCGGAGACAGTATAGAAATTATGTAAGGTAAATTTCATTCTTCATACATCGGACATATTTATCAGTCAAAACTTCGTCATACGTATGCTCAGCGCGTCATGCGCTGCATATGCATTTACCTAATCAAAGTTTCATTTTGCCCCATACAGGGTACCGCAAATGCTTTCTCCCAACGCAGCTTGGATTCATTTACGGCGTAACGCCCTGCTTACGCTCTTTCAATAATCATTCATCCTGTACACGCGCGGTCAGTACTCAAAGATATCGTGAGCAGACACAGTCCGCTTTGTCCTTCATTGCATTCAAGCCTCTGTCCTACCCTACTATTACATTCGCGTTGTCAGTAGGCTAGGGAAGATTGGTTGTGCACCTTTCTCCTCTGTACCACTGCTTCTCTGTACACGCATACGCATTCAATTTCATCTCAATCTCGCCATTGCTTGTGCACCACAGTCACGTCTTGGTACACATAGTACTCATTCACAGTGCAGTCCATTTTGTCTCACCGGTGTAGTGCAACTTAGTAGTTAACAAAGTGATGCGAGACCTCGAAATAGAAAGAAATGTATAAGTCGTCTCATCATGTTAGGGGCTACAACCAGTCACAGCGGCAGGCTAAAGGCAAAGATAATCTATTCTTCTTTATTCATGAGTAAATGTTATTGGTCTACAAGACTCCTTCCTACGTATTTCATTGACAGATTCCTTTTTAAATCCTCATTTTCTTCTGTTCTTCCTTCTGCGTTCAAATATTGAGCCACATACCGATAACATGCACGCAGCCACTTCGTTCAGCATAGGTTTCCCTGGTTACATTTGCAGACACTTGGAGGTCTGGCACGTTATCATGGGTACACTCTCCATCAATCTCGCCATAAATTCTAAATATTTGATGCCACATAGAAATGTTCCATTTGTAGCGTATGTATCCATCCACTACAAGTATATCTAAACAGTATGTGAGTAATAGGAATATAACGTAATCCAGTGCAACATCGAAGTTGGTTCTTGGTGAGCGATTTTATCATCAACCAAATGTTTCGGCTCGACTTCATCCTCAAACTGAGTCGGAAAGAAGCGTCGCTCACCCTGAAAAATGGCTTCACGTTAGCAATCACCAATTCCATCGCATCACTCACCCACGAGTTCAACTGCAAGTAACTCTCGCTCACCACGACCAACCACCTGGTCGCACAGCTTCTCTCGTGATCAAAATCCCAACGGTCGTTTTGGGAAAATGAGACCAAATTCAGCACGAGTTGACTCAAATTGCCCCAGGGCAGTCAAAAATACAACAATTTTTGTTAAAGCTGGCGACATGGAATTTAACTCCAAAAATGGTTACAAGCCAATCACCATAAAGTCCTTTTCTTATGAGCGTGAAGGACCGTCCACTGTCTGCATCCGTCCTAATTTTTAAAGTAATATGGGAAAAGAATGCGACGAGCCATCATCCAAACTATTCAGCATCGTCGCCCACCACCAGCAACAAAATCCCATTTTTCCAAAGCACAAGGAATTAAGATTCGCAGGCGATCTACACCAGCACCAATAAATGTCCTTGCAGCTACACATATGTCCTTCTACGCCATGCAGTTCATCTTGAACACGAGAATTACTTTTCTGCATCCTGAAATTCGTCTCACCAACAACCGCTTCAGGCGTACCTCAATCTCTAGTGCAGTGATTTACCTTGACTTCTGAATAGACAATACAATTGCGCTCAATTCAAGTGAGACAAACTAACAAAACAATACTATTGTGGTGTGCAACTGATTATATAACCGTATGCAGTGCTGCATGCGGCATGGCGCGCTTCATCTTGTGGGAAGCTGAAGAAGTGTCTTCAGACTACGAATCGGACTCGGACTACGACGACGACGACATTGAGTATCAACTCTCCGAAAGAAAAATGCCCACAAACTACAACTCGTACCATAACTGGAGTCACAAGAAGTATGGCCCTCGAGCGCAAATTCCAGCACCTTTGGATTCCAGCACGGACCAAATTATTAAGGCCTTGACTCAGTTGACTCAACAGGTACGTGTCACTCTCTGTCATGTACAGACTCAAACAAGTCCGCAGCAATCACGTACACATGCCTCGCAACCAAATCCAATCAATCCGGAGTTTGCGCCTTCAATGGAAATTGACGACCTGGCAAATACTGGATACCTCTCAACACCATCAATGGCAGACACACTTGATTTTTGGTACAACTGGGATTTTCAGTGCGAGAACCAGCCTATGGTTTCCATTCTTCCAGTCACTGGAACCAGCAGCGCTCCAGAGACCCAAGCTCACTGCGCTTCCACTTCTGGATCAAACACTTCACAAAATACTGCAGCAGAGGTTAACACGATTGATTTGGATCAACCTGTCACACAACCAATTCCACACCCCTTTGGCCATGTATGTTCCTGCTCTGGCTTCTCCATCTGGAAGTACACTGGAACTGTCACAATCGCCAGATCATGCAGAGAATGCATTTGTACTGGAAATAGGCGCTGCTACCTCAAATGAAACTATGGAAATGGCTTCAACAGCATTGGAAAATCAAGAAATCCCTACCTTGGATCTCACAGCCACCAGAGCCCTAATGAAACTTTTGGAAAAGCAAAAATGCAACAGTCACTTTTTGAAAACAACCTCAAGCTTGCTGGCTCCAAACGCCCCAATCCACTTGGACTAGAATACGTACCCAAGTACCACAACTTACTTTACTTCAAGTTCCATTACTTCATAGTAATATAATTAAACTTCCATAGTATATCATTCAATAAATCATTCAATTTTCATTTCTTGAAACAAAGTAAAAATATGGTTAAAATAGGAATAAAATTTAGGAAATGAAAGGAGAACACAAAGTCTCGGTCAGGATGCATTCATTGTCATTTTTACAAATCCATAATAATATAATGAATGTACAGCGTGCACCGTGCGCACAGCCTCTGATCACGCGCAAATTAGTGTAATCACGCGCAAATTAGTATGCCTTTTACTTGCTTACATTCTTGCTTCATCTGCCTATTATGGAATAGCAGTAGCAAATTTTGCATTCTTAAAACATAGTCTGAACACACATGCTTCATGAGACAAAACTAATATAATATTAAAAAATTATATGCATCATTCTGTACTACGGTACACAAAAAAATCATCATCATCTCATCGTCCTTGCACCATAGAGAAGGGCAGTTAGACGTACTCAGCACAAACTTTGTAGGTCACCTTTCATGTCACTAGTATACATGCTATATAGGATGTATACTACTCCACAAATGCATTCATGCAAGGCAAAAGACTCAACTTGAACGGCTTAGTTATAGTAACGTCACCAGCACAGCATCGGATCGTACATACTTCTAGTATGACGTGCATCCATAATAAGCAAAAGAAAAAAAACTCTTGCCTAAACTCTCACAGTCTTGCCTTGTGTAAAAGAGATTAGAACCAAAAAAATGCATTTAAATCTGCTACCAAGCAAGAGACGACTCAGGACTGAGTTGCTAAGATGAGAGTTTCACTTTTTTCTTCCATCACATAATAAAAGTACATATGCCATGGCCACTAACCTGCACAGCTCCCATGCCGTATGCACAAATGTAGCAGCATAATTCAATGCTCTCATATTATGAATGAACAATTATTAGATGAACAAAATGGTAGAAACAACATTGAGTTTAAACAACAAATGGCATGTAGCCTATTATTAACCTTCGCTGACCACAAACTGAACAGAAACAATAAATCATTCAACTAAAAATTTCCATACTACGCTTTCACAATCTTGACAAATGATATTCGTATTCACTGGCGTAACCAAACCTTCATTGACGCATAACAGCCACCACCAGCCAAGTAATCTTCTTCTGATACTTGTGCAATCAAATACAAATCCTGCATCATTTGGCAATCTCCATACCATTCACCATATCCATCCAAAATCCATACTCCATAGTAAAATGTTGTGTTTTGTTCAAACACATATTGTGCACACTTTGCTGTACAACTCATCATAACAACGTACAAATCTCTTTCAATTGCTCCAAGAGTACCAAACAAAAGGACCAATGAAGTGACGACCACAACTCCATACCCTTTTTGTTTCATGGCGTCGGTCATAGTCAAAGTAAAACCAAACTCTGATTTCTCGCTTCCAAATAAGTGATCCAGATATTGACTTGAATCGTCTTGTTTAGGTTCTTGAAGCAGAATGCTGTCATCCTCTCATACCGAGTCGCCTTACAAAGTATCCCAAAATTGATACTTTGACAGTTACATAATCGTTACATAATCAAAATGGAACCACGACTCTCGCGAACCACCGACTAACACTTTCTTATCAAATGCATCGTTCGCAAAAATCATTCATTCTGCTGAACTCAACGACCCACCACTGCAACAGCAGTAGTATTTTCTCGTCTCATCTCGTCCAACTGAGATACAATGTCTCAGTCATTCATTGCGTATACTTTCATTCATCAAACTCTAATTCAAAGGTCAAGCTCAAGTGCACCTCATACATACACACTCACCTGCAGCGCACGCTAATGTTTACTTTTGACCGAGTGACAGCTGACCTTTTGACTCGTCTACTCCTAATACAACAAGTACTGCACCGTACAGTACAGGCAAATAGTATACAACGCAAATACTACAACCTGAAAATATTGAAGACAAATAAAGGAGTTAGACATCTGCAGTATATGAAAGACTAGCCCAAAAGTCGTCTGAAGGGATTCACGAGCGTAGTGACAAAGTATTGGTCCACAGCACGATCCAAAATAAGTGGTTGGCTGACATGCTAACTCCAGTTCTTAAAAGAATCCAGGTCTCTGAGCAAGACAGCGTCTTGTCATTCATGCACATGAGGATCGAATCCCAAAACTCACACGCATCATTCGCAGCACAAACATGTGAGTTATAGAAATACAAAAAAAGCAAACTTGGGATTTTTTGTATTCACCCATGCTACACAACGCTTACACAAACACACACAAATGCTTACGCTTTCTACTCTTTAACTACTCGCACTACTCGCATGGGCTCGCAAGGTTCAACACATGATAATTTATCATGTGTTATCATATCATTGATAAATCATACAAAAATAACAACGAGTCAACCCAAATATGTAAATCAACTGAACAACTCAGTATAACCTTTTCAGACACGGGCTACTTTTTCCGAATTGCAAAACACACAAAGTCGACTTTCAATAAAGCAGGAATTCAACGAGAAATAGTCTCAGCTCACACTCAGCGCTGTGAACTGCCCGTAAAAATGCAAACCCGCCATTCTTTTCAATCAAATCAATAGGTGATCACTATGCACGAGAAGTATTCCTGCATTCTTGCTTATATAGTCCTGATTCATGTACAATGTAGTAGTAAAATTTTAACACACAAAATCTGTACCAATCAAGAATCACGACTTCGGAGTCGCCTGGGTCCAGAAACCAAGAAAGTTTCACATTTGTATCGAATAATTATAATCCCCTGTGCAGTCTTCGCCTCTTCATAGATGGTAACAACTGACAAGATGCACGGGATGAGAGATGCAAAACATGGTAAATCAAACAGAAATGAAACATGTTCCATACATTCACTCACAACAATCACGTTTGCTGACTTTGCCAACCGCAATAAAATCAGTAAAACAACAATGCGCAACATGACGAAACATGACTAGCTTTCAACAAGGTGGCAGGTAGCCTCCTATTAACATCACTACGGATACGACCACCACTATCGATGTACTACTGCTTCACAGCGATTAAATCTTTCACAATCACAATCTCATTGACGCAACCAATTCTTCATGATGGCATAGCAGCCACTGCCTGCTGCATAATCATCAGCAGTAACATTTCCAATCAGATACAGTTCCTGTGCTGTTTGTTCACAGCCTCCGTCTATTTCACCATACCCATCCTGAATAAGAACTCCATGATAAAATGTACCATTCCTTTCAAATATGCAATTGGCACTGCTTGCTGCCATCTCGAACATCACTAAATTCAAACCAAATACAAACAAACGCACACATAGAATGAAATGAAGAACCTAAATTCTGTCTACTGACCATTAAATGATACGCTGAAATAATTACTGCGTACCAGTGTATAAGCCTCCTTCATTGGCACCAACCACAGCCAACATAACCAGGAGTACCAACTTGACAATGGCGACTCCATACGCCTTTAGTTTCGTTGAGTTTAATTCTTTAATTCACGCTCAGCGTTGTGAAATGCCCGCAAAAGTTATAACTCGCCATTCTTTCCAATCATATAAATCAATGATCAATATGCACGCGACTAATTCCTGCATTCACCCATACAACATTTCACGTAGCTTCCATAACCTTCTTGCTTCAGTGGCAATCAAATTATACTGCCTCACAATTGTTTAAAGGAAGAAGAATGCCCAATGTAGGAGTCATCCTTCTTGATGGGGGGTTGATGACTAAAGGTTTCTTGCACAAATCTTCCACCTCAATTTGATGAAAGCCATCTGCGCCAAGCGCCATCCATGTTGGTGATGTGCTGACGACTTGTTTGGAGATCACAAATCCAAGATACCACAGTGACTTGCCAACTTTTCTAATCTAGACTGGCCCTAAGCCCCGATTCTTGTGAGGAATTGAGATTGTGTCTAAGGATACACCCCGCATCTTTATAAGGGGGAACCATAGTGATTTGTATCCTTAGACACAATTTCCCAGT
>JAQIYH010000165.1:0-12386 GCA_034700885.1 Paratullbergia callipygos | reverse complement strand
CTGCAGCCGAAGAAATCAAGCCCTTAAAATTTTACGAACAGCTTAAATTTTATGAACAAATGTTTTGTAAATAGTTAAGACTCACAACTTAATTAATTAAACGAAATACATTGTTATACTGTCTTACAGAGTTTATTCTGTCATGTAATCACATGTAATCACATGTAATCAAGTCAAAAATCAAGTCATTCACTTTATCAGACAGTCAGAGAGTCAGGAGACAAGACAAGACAAGGCAAAAAGGTGAAGGAACGAAATTCCTTGGCATGGCTTGGCATGGCGCTGAGGCAGCAGCAGCCGGCATGGCTTGAAAACTCGATTGTAGAATTTTGCATTGTTCTGTATCATTTACCTAATTTTATGGCTTCATTCATCACTGACTTTGAATAATTCTTTTTTTCTGAATTGACCGTATCACCGAATGTAACATACTGTGGTGATATCAAGCCTAGTTATAAATACTTGTACGTTGTACTTGTGTACATTTGTAATTTGTGACAAGGCAAGAAAAGGCAGACAAAATGGGTGCCCTTCCCAGAAACTAATTCATTGAAAGGTTACACGACTCGTAACTCGTTACACGAGCTTCACTGCAGTACAAAAGCTCCACAATATGCAATTGCGATGTATAATAAGAGCAGCAACACCTTATCTAATCTCATGTCGTGTCGTGTTTAAATGGATTGTAGTATCATTATTTTCATTATTGTCAAAATCAAAATCATAGGCTTCCAACTTCAACTCCTATGCATCATCAATTTCCTACTTCCTACGCAAGGCTTGAATACTTGAATGACACAGAAACGGATGAGATGATCGGCTGTTCGGCTGATCGATGATGTTTGATGTAGAATTAAGAATATGCAAACCCAGTGGCAATGATGGCTTATATAAGTATCTTGTAAAGATGTGACTGTGATGTGGTGACTCAATTTGCTATACTAAGCATCTGATCTAATGTTTACACTTGATTTACGTCATGTACATAATTGTAATTAATAATTGTAACAAATAATTGTAAGTAAGTACTATTGTAAATGGTTGCAGAAGCACAGCATCATAAATTATATTTTGACATGGTTTTGTATTATACTCACTCACTCACTTACTCGCTCAGGATAAATGTTTACACATTGATGTTACATCAGTTGGTACATGTCATAGAGAATGTAATCCTTAATTGACTGTATTGTAGCATTAAATGTGTGATGAGAAGTTGGAACTTTTCAAGGAACAATTACCAGCATGCATTGCAGATGCAGAGCGCATGGGAAGAAATTCTCAATGATTTGCTCTGCCCTGCCCTGCCATTTTGTCATGAGTGTCGTGAGAACTTCTACATACTTAAGAAATCATTAACAAGCATGGTAAAATTTTATGCAACCCATAAACTCATGTGTGCAACAAACCTCGCCTCGTTAAGCTCAGCTCAAAATTCATCTCGAAGCAAATCTTGTAAACGAATCCAAAACAACCGTGCCTCATATATAAACGACATGGTTGTATTGATGTTTTTCGTGTGTTTCTTGTTTTTATATTTATGAAGCAATAAAAAAATTTTATGTGAGTGTAGCGGTGGAGGAGAAAATGAAAAATGAACCAAACTACTTTGATAGCCTTAAACCAGTCGTTTTTCTTGCCTTTTGCCTGACTTGCCTCTTTTAGCTGCGCATAAGTCAACCACTCATATGCTTGAACTTGATCGGACCAAGCCCATAAATAAACTCATGTTTCGTGTACTGTCCATGTCCAATATGCAGTACAGTACAGTACACTCTAAGTAAGTACCAAGTACACGTAAGCCCTTATATAGAAAGGTCATGGACACACTAAACTAAACCAGAAAAAGAATAAAGCATTGAAGAAGCATTTATTATATGGAGTCTTAAATGTTACATCGTCTTCTGAATGAATTGTTCAAGAGATTAAAGTTTAGTAGACAGACGGGGAAAAAAAATCTACATGAGAATTTCTTGGAACTGAATTACTGGAATTTCTTATATGCCTTTGCTTCTTGCTATGCTGGTATGCAATGTGTGGAGTCTTTGAAAGAGGGTCTTGGACTTGGTCTTGGTCTTAAATGTTACAGCAGAGATTATGATACACGATGGCTTGCTTGGTCAATCTTTTCATGTCTTTGACTTGACTCGACTTCTTTTTTCGTCCATTGCATTGTCCGTCCGTTCATCTTTGTCTTCGTCTTCGTGTACAGTGTTTATGTGTTCATGTACTCATTTCTCTGTCGGGTTAAAAAAGCCTACCAAAAATATTATAAAGTGACATTTTTCATTTTCATCATCATCGTCATCATCATCAACAGCATCAACAGTGGCATGACAGGAGCAGGGGTATTTGTGATCTCTGTGTATCATCAAATGTATTTGTGATCTCTGTGGTCGATGCCGTCGTCTTTTAGCATTTTGCATTTCCCTCGTTTGTCCAATGCTTAACCGTTGCCTTTGTGTTTAGTTACACAATATAACAAAAGCTGATTAGTTTGAAGGTCAGCACATGTATGAAGAAAAGACGGCGAAGATGTTGTGATGATGCATGGCATAATGGTATAATGTGCTGGATCTTGACTTGGCTTTGTTATACTATGATGATGATGACTATGAAACCATGATGCAATACTCAAGTGAGCAAAGGCAGGCAGGGTTTGAAACATAAAGAGAAAATGTTGTTGATCTTTTGGTTCTTTCTTTTCATCTCATGCGTACATGCAGAGCAGAATCCGTGGTCCATGGTCGGTCGTTCGTTCGTTCGGTTGGATAGATGGATGAATGAGTCAACCATAAAGTAAAGTGGAGAAGATGAACTTATGAGTCATTCCCTGTTGTTGCACAGATACACATTTATTATACACTTACAAAAGAAAATGTACGAGATGATGATGTAAGCCATTCGTGTACAAAAGATCTTTGAATAGATGCTCGAGATTCTTTCCCATCACATTCATTCTATTGCTGCACACAAGCCGCAGAAGAAGAAGAGAAAATATAATTTTTCGCCTAATAAAATGTGGTTAATAATTTTTTTTTCATTGCATTTCATTATACATGCATACTTTGGTACATGTTTCACATTATACGTATGATTTGTGACTGAGATTCTTACATTTCATTTCATTTCATTCCATTTCAATTCACCATTCATTGAACCAACCAAAAGAGTTCTGGCTCTGACTGCGTGTGAATGCATCCTACTATTTCAAAATACATTTTTGGTACTCCAATGAATGTATGAAAGATAATTGCAAATGCTACGACTGCGATGCGAATAACGATGAAGATGAATTTTGGTTGCGACGAGGCTGTGACCAATTTTATTGCTAGCAGTCACAGTCACAGCCGCAGTCGCAGCCGTCGCCTATTTGTAAAGTTTAGTCAGTCAGTCAATTGAGAACAAGTACAAATGTACAATGCAATGCAATGCATGCTAAAAAAAATTGAAAAATGTCATGAAAAGTGAAATGAATGGCTTTGCTTGAGCATTGCATAGCACATGAGGTTGAAACTGAAGACTCAAAATCAAGCAAAATAAATACCTTAACAAATAACAATGCAATATACAATGGAGCCTGTGCATTGCACACGTTGAGATTATTCGTTGTTATTGTTGGTTAAAAGTTCATGGGTGGTAGAACAGAAAGAAGACGCCTTGCTTTGCGTCCTTTTCTTTATACGCATCAAACGCATTACGTAATTCTTGCCGAAAAAATATGATTAGCTTTACAATGCTCCGTCTGCTCTGCTCAATGCTCTCATCTCATCTTCTCATCTCAACTTGTGCATATAATATAAGCTCATATTTTCTTTTGTGTCATATTTTTGTTGTAATACTTCACCACATGAAGTCGTCCACATTTGTATTGCATTTGCATTGTATCCAAAAGTCACCATTTTTAATTTGAAATTTCATTTTCGTTTCGTCATTTTTGGAAATGGAATGTACGATGCTAAAATACTGCTTTACATTTTGTAGTTACACGTACGTATGAATTAATTGTGTGAACTTGACATATGGGTTTGGACATGTGTATGCGCATGCGCATGATGATGAATGAAGAATGAATATAAGATGCTACATGGATGAATAAATGCCAAAAAGCCAAAGTTGAAGTTTCCGTATAATGAGTTCAGCTTAGTTGGTTAGTTTAAAGTTTAGACAGATAAGAATTGCATTGCACTCTTTACACTGTACACTGATGCTGTTGCTGCATATGGAAAATCTCATCATCATCATTTTCTGCATGCACATCTTCTTCATCTTCCGACTTCCTGTATACATTTTTTTCTTAGTTGTAACTTGTAAGCAATATAGTACTTGATTTGAAGCTTGAGTCTGATTGAGACCCGAGAACCGAGACCAAACCAAGAAGTGTGAAGTGAAGTAAATGCATGCAATGCAATACATATTACGATATTACATTTGCGATGCGATGCGAGGTGAGAATAGAAAGAAATTCAAATATTCTTGAATCTTGACAGGGACGACTGCATGGTCCTCGACGAAGAAGATAAAGTGTTATGGTTGTTGCTATTTGTTTGCTCTTCTTCTTGATACGTTGCTGTTGCTGCTGCTGTTGTTGATGCTGCTGCCACTACTATTATGATTATTGCACTGTGTAACATTTACTTTTCACACTTAAAGTCAGAATAATTTATTTTTGTTACTTGTATAATACTTGCACTTCTAACTGCACTTTGCAATGCAGAAGAAGAATTCATGGTCATAATGCGTAAATATGTGCGTGTGTGTACGTACGTGCATTGCTGTGCAACAGCAATGGTCGTTAGCTTCTTTAGGTTTTGGCCGTTCATGTGTGTTTGCACATGCACAGTTTATGATCACAAAATTACTCAAGCACTCCCATTAAGATAAAGATTATTTCATACATATACATGTAGTATTTACTAACAACGATTGTGCAGATGTTTCTGCATATGAACTCGGAAGACGGGCACTGCAACAGAACGTGAACGAGTCTTAAGTGATAAGCACCACAAGCACCCAAACTGCTTCTTACTTGTTCAATTTATACATTTGACTGTAACATGTTGGTGACAATTTGAAACCTGTAAGAATCCTACATTCCATGCACATTTTGCACATGGCCCATCCTGTATCTAACGTTCATGTCCATACTCTATACGTCAAACCACGACATATTCTCATGATTTCATCTGCACGTCTGAGTTGATCTGTAATTACCAGTTGGTGAAACACATTAAACGACGGGGAACATCGCTGCAGTCGAAATGTCATTTATAGTATGTTGTGAAATGGAGAAGAATACTTTTAGAGCTACTTTATAATTAACAACCTCACAAATTAGAAATTATTATAAAACAGATGCAGAGTACAGAGAGTCACTTGTCATTAGTAGTACAGTACCCAAAGTGAGTTTATGCATACTTCAATCAGCCGCCTTACCGAAGGTCGAGGAGTTTAATTCACGTTGCACATTGCATAACATTCCACGGCTGTATCACATTGCATTAAATGAGATCGTATCGTGTCTAAATATATCGGTGTGATGTGATGTAACAATACACAATACACATTCATCTTGAGTTGGTTGTGTAATTCATTTTCTCATCTCCGTAACACAATTAAGACTGTAATGTGCTATGTGCATTGAAGCAATAATAAATTAATAAATCATTAAGTTGCAATTAAGAAGCTGTGGCTGCTGTAATGTAAAAATGGATAGTTCGTCCTCGAAATGACCCTATTTCAAGTTTTATGGTTTGTGTGTTGTGCTGATAACCAAATAACAACGCGTTCCTTCGCGTAATATGAAATTGATGGGATTCTTGATTCTAGCCTTTGAGTCTGCTGCAGAACTTCAAGATGTTGTCTGTCGTTCGTGATCATGTTCTTAATTTATCACTGAATTCTCTTCTATACGCAGGCATCCATGGATTTACCACCAGACAAAGCCAAATTATTGAAACAATATGATGACCAACGTAAATGGGAAATTGTTTGTGATCAGGTAAATAAATCATTCAATCAGTAAATTCAGTAAATGAATGAAGAGCAATGCCACGCCATTGAATAATTTACCAATAACGTTTCATATGCTGTGGCGTAACTTTAGATTCACATCCACTTCGTTCCGGTGTTGGAACGTAAAGTAATATGTTCGAAGATGTGTATCATATATGTTTTCAATTTTGTAGGAATTAGTACAAGCACGTGAACCACCACGACTTTATCTTCGGAAACTCCAGACATACCTTGACCCCAAAGCATCCAGAAGTTCGAAGGTAAGTTTGAATCTTTTGCTGTACTTCTCCAATTCATTTATCAATTTGTCGTGCAACTTTTTGCGACACTTTTTTAAGTTCGGTTATTAACGGCGACGTTTCCAACTACCAATTGTGCCAATAGCCACAATAGCATTCACAGAAGATGACTTCATCGATGTTAATATTTTGTCTTTTGTCCACAGAAACGGAAAGCAGTTGGTGACTCGACGTCCACACAAGTTCTAAAAGACTTGGAAATATCATTACGGACGAATAATATAGAGTAAGATCCTTCATTTGACAATAGCAATAAATCTCAATGACATGATACAGTGGATGATGGATCTGATTTGCATTCATTACATTTTACAGATGGGTACGAGAATTCCTCAACGAAGAGAATCATGGTTTAGAAGTTTTGGTCGAATATTTGAATTTTCGTCTAGTCATGATGCGGTAAGTTGGTAGTTAATAAGTAATATCAAAGTCCAATGGCAGGCACACGCATTTTGTTTGCAGATAATGATAATGATAATGATTCAACCACGAAGACTTGTGTCGGGATAATTGCCTAAATCCATTGAACACACAAAATTAAGATCAGTTTTTATTTCACAATACACTTTTCTTACAAACAACTCAAACAAGCTCAATGGTGTATAAAATTCTCACGTTGCGTTACGTTAATTAGCAAGCTCGTATTTTCTGGCACAAGGTTATGTTCCACGAGTTCCACCACATTGTTCATGGTGGCCAGCAGCAGCGTGTTCTTTTAGTAGTACATGTTTATACTTTCTAATTAATACTAGATATAAAAACTTGAGTGTAAAGAATATTAGAAAAATTAAGATTGCAGTATGATTTGATTCAACAACTGATATAAAGATGACAATACCAATTAACCATTGCATCGTAGCAAGGAAGAATGCCAGCTGACATTTTTGTATACTTCTCTAAAATAAAACAAGCGACATAGGTTTCAATTTCTCCAGCAAAATATCTTCGAACACATACCTTTGAAGCTGCATCATACAATACAAGACCGACAAGTATATGAACCAAACATGCAGTAAATATTATGGCTCCAATGTGTGAACTGAGTTCAACTGTGGCAATTTAAAAAAAGGAAATCATTCTCAACATTTCATTGCCGATTACCCAGCATAAAAGATTTTTCTGTGTATGTATAATATTAATCTATACGCATAGTCACTTCACTTACATTCCAGTGTTGAGATAATACTTTCAATCAGGTTACATATCGTACTAGAATCTGCTCCCGATTTCGACAGACTAGCACCAGCAGCACCAGTAGTAGCATTGCAATTGATAAGATTATAGAAAAATGCAGTCACACTTAGGACAGCTGCCACAGCATTCACAACCTGAGTGCAGAAATGAAAAATGCAATTCATTATCTACTACAACAGGAAATAGTGACATGCACTGGAATGAAGAAATGTGAACTTACAATTTCAACAATTGCAACAACACGTACAATCCATGATAGTGTATCTACATTAAATATACAAATACAATGTCGACTTGCTGGTTTTATTTCCACTTCATTTACAACCACTGTCGCTGCTGCTACACTCATTATAAAATATAAAAATGAGGCAACGTTAGAGACTTCATATTTTAATTGTCACTCAGAATCTTTGATCAAATTCACTAATGAATTCAGACATACTAACTACTCAGTGTAGTAGTCAGTCAGTAAGGTATGACTAAGCTATGCGATGCAAAAATGCACTGCAGACTCAGTCAGAGTCGTGAATTCTGATTAAATTCCCATCGTTCCTTGTATACGTATATAAGTTTTTGAAATGTTGAATCCTGAATATGATTTTACTGCGCCATAGGACACCTGAGAGTCTTGTTTTCCTCTTTTTGTATTTAATTTTTGTGTAGTTTTTAAGTAAAGACTTGCTAGCCTTGGACAACGTAACGAAGACTGTATTGTATTGTTTGCAATGCAATGTTGCAGTGTCCGTCGTCAGCTCATAATCATCATCGCATCAACAACAATCATGATTACGTAATGTAATGTGATTCTATGTGATTGACAATGTTCAGGTTTTGCACTGCACTGCACTGCAATGCAATGCAACCAGCAATTACAACATGCATGCGAGGGTTGTACATGTCAGTAGAATTTTTTTGCTCGCACCATTCCCACGTACAAGAAGTCTTGTAAATTGTTAATTGTAAATACGGAACAGTTGAAGCAATTTAATTTATTATGGTTTTGCATCTGCCCCGTACGCGTGCGTCTGACATGGACAGTTGGTTTTTGGATCCACCTGCAATCGAATACAATGTAATGCAATGCTAAAAGCTATAAATCAAAGCAGTACAGTTGTTGTTGATTCATCCTCATTGTCAATCATTATTGTCAAGTCATAAAATCGAAAGTGATTTCAGAGACAGAAGAATCTCATTCTCAATTCTCATGCAGCAAGCAATGGAGACACGACACAAGGCAACAAAGATCCTTCTCTTTGTCTTTGAGACTCACGTCGGGTCGCGTCGCGTCGCGTCATCTCATCTTCGTGCATCTCCAATTTCTCCAATGTCCTTGAAATGATGATTTGACAGGATGAGTCATTGCAGGTGTTTTGAGGAATCAACAAAACCCGAGCATAAAATTGAAAGTGGAGAAAAGGGTTGAATGAATTGTTCGTTCGCATCTTGAAAGGATGACTTGCATTTTTGATGCGCAAAAATTGGAGAATTGGAGACTTGTGCCTTCCCTGGCGTGGATTGGAATTACATCAGGCATGATTTCTAATGCAATATTGTTTTTTACTTCATTTCACACAGGGATGAAGAAAGAATTGCTGCTGAAGAAGCTTTACATAGTGCAAGCAATGGGAATCTTACCAATGGCGGAGGCGCTGGCGGAAATGGTCATCAAAGTCTAAACAATAGTAAAAACAAATCAAATGGATCAAATATAAACTCCAGTGATGGTCCAACAATTCTTGGTCCAACAATTCCAATACCATTATCAACACATAACAGCAACAATGGCAATAGCAATGCACCAAGTCCAAATACAATTAAGAAAAGACAATCCAAGCTAATTTCAAAACTCAATATGGGTGATGCGAAAGATGATATTCATGTTTGCATTCTATGCTTACGTGCCATCATGAATAATAAACATGGACTAAATAGTGTGATTCAGAAACAAGAATCAATTAATGCAATTGCATTAAGTTTACGACATAGAAGTTTACGTACCAAAGCACTTGTGTTGGAATTACTTGCTGCCATTTGTTTAGTACAAGGTGGGCATGGAATTATACTCAAAGCATTTGATAATTTCAAAGATGTAAGTTCATCATTTTCATCTTTCGTTCGCTGTAGCGTTCGTCAAATCAAAGGATCTAATTTTAATATGTGTATGGTATGATTCTTTGAATTCTCCGACAGGTTTGTATGGAAAGAAGACGATTCGAAACACTCGTCTACTATTTTATGCATTATGAAGAATTTCATGTTGAATTCATGGCATCATGTATGCAATTTATTAACATCGTGGTTCATTCAGTTGATGATATGAATGAACGTGTTTATCTACAATATGAATTCTCACAATTGGGTATTGATCAGTATCTGGATAAATTGAGAAATACTCCTTCAGAAGAATTACGGGTAAGTTTAACTTGTTTCCTACGCATCGCACGCAATGCCATTGAACTAGCAAACCTGTTTATTAACAAAGGCCTAATGTGTCCCACAAGCAAAGTTATCAATGGAATCGAAAACTTTCGTAAAATCTTGGAATCAAAAGTTGAAATCTTGCCGTTGTCCTTTTTTTAAGTTTGACCAAATTAACGTAAGCTAAGATGGATTTCATGTACACTTGTTTGTGCATTTTGATCCCAGTTTTAGTAATCATTTACTTTTGCTCCCGCAAAAGATTAAATCTGATTCTTAGACTTCAGGTTGATACGAAAACACTGCGAAAGAAAGATTTTTCACCGCATGAGCAATAGTAGAACAATGGGATTATGGAAGGATAACATGAATGATATTTATGATATTAATCTTACAGGTACAAATCTCTGCGTATCTTGACAATGTCTTTGATGTTGCTGGACTTATGGAAGATTCAGAAACAAAATCAGCAGCAATTGAAAAAGTATCTGATCTTGAAGATGAACTATCACAAATTAAAGAAATGTATCAAAAATTGGAAATCGATTCACTTGCACGTCTTGTTGAAATGGAAAACAAAATTAAAGAATTGGCTGAAGAACGTGATCATTTAGTATCGAAACAGAAAGAAATTAGTGAAGAAGTTACAACACTGAGGAGAACAGTTACGCAGAAAGAAGAAGAGTCTAGAAATCTTATTGAGAAATTTAGACAAAGTGGAAGTCAGAATTTATTCTTGTCAGAAACTGATTCCAAGTTGACTGTGACACCACCAGCACCCTCACCTCCTTTGCCACCACCACCACCGCCACCATTACCTGGACAAGCACCACCTGGAAGTAGTTTTCTACCACCGCCTCCACCACCTCTATTCATGGCTGGTGGACCACCACCACCGCCAATGCGTGCTGAGAAAGCTAATATGACAATCAAACGAGCTCTACAACCAAAAGTCAAATTACCAACATTGAATTGGACTGTTCTGAAACCACGTGAAGTGAAAGGAACTGTTTTCAATCAGTTGGACGATTCTAAATATTATAATGTAATTGATTTTGATCAATTTGAAAGAATCTTTAAAATTGGACCGGCTGGAAATATTTCAAGTATGATATCATGATCTTCATTTGTATTTTGTACACTTAATGTGTATGTTGGTCGTGGGTCCATTGCTTAAACTCTTTCTTATCTCGAATTGTTTCAGGTCGAAATTCTGATGAAGGTGATGGTGATTTTTCAAGCATGGGATCTAAACGATTTAAGAAACCTGAACTACTTTCGTTATTGGAACATACGCGTCTGAGAAATATTGGTATGAGCCACGATCACGAACCACATGCACATTGCACGGGATGAAATCTCTAATGGTATACTTTTCTGTTTTGCAATTTTCAGCCATATCAAGAAGGAAATTAGATTTGCCAGTTGACAATGTTGTACGAGCTATTAATGCATTAGATTTAACTGTAGTAAAATTCGATTTAGTTGAAGTTCTTCAACGTATGGTGCCAAATGAACAAGAGGTAATAAACGCAACACAAACTTGAACCAGTCAACTGGAGTTAACTAATAAACACAATTTTTTTCAGTCCAAATTATACAAAGAATATACGGCATCAAAACAAGATGTAAATCTACTCACCGATGAAGACAAGTTCCTTCTGCAATTATCAAAAATTGAAAGAATCTCAACAAAATTATCTGTTATGGCTTACATTGCAAACTTTAATGATCAAGTGAATGTGATTCAACCACAAATCCATTCTATAATTATGGCATCACGTTCTGTACGTTCATCTGAGAAATTCCATCAATTACTTGAAATTATTTTAGCATTTGGTAATTATATGAATGGAGCAAAGCGTGGTAAGTAATGCTGACAGTAGTAATGATTAATGAAACATCAATAAGTGGTTGCACCTTAATAGTTTCTCAATCTAACCCTGTCCTATGTTAATTTCAGGTCCTGCGTATGGTTTTAAAATTCAGGTACTGATGCGCTGTACAATTTGTGATACACCACAAACTTTATTAATCTTAATTCATGCTCCAAATTATGCTTTAAATTTTGATCATTCCAGAGCCTGGAATGTTTGACAGACACAAAATCTATGGATCGAAAACAAAGTCTGTTACACTACCTTGTCGAGACAATCAGTACACATTTCCCACATTTAATTGGTTTCCAAAATGAAATACAATGTGTTGAGAAAGCATCACAAGTTTCACTAGAGAATGTACGAAGTGATCTTCAAGATTTGGAAAAAGGAATGGAGTTGACAAAACGAGAATCAGAATTCCTGAAGCAAAAGAATGAAATCAACTTGGTAAGACTCACAGTGATAAGTTATACATGACACGGTAAATTTAGATGACACCCACAACGTCATGTAATTTGTATTTTATGTGCAGGTAATGCGAGACTTTCTATCCAATTCAGAAGACAGACTGAATAAGATA
>JAQIYH010000164.1:0-12389 GCA_034700885.1 Paratullbergia callipygos | reverse complement strand
CAGAAAATATTTATAATGGAGACAATAATCATAACAATAAAAACATGGCACGCAATGTTCCTCTCCGAACTCTAATACTATTGTGTAAGCAACCGGGAGCAGAGTGTAATTTTACGAGACATGTTGTCACACTTGGTTCATAGAAGATCTGTATCTTGAGATTGTAAATTGTAAATTGTAATAACAATAACATTTTCATATTAAACAATACACGATACAAATATTAAAATTTCCTCTCCTCCTTTCGTCTTTCCGGTTTGGAAGCTTTTGAAGACAGAAAGAAATAATGGCAAACAGAACAAGACAATTCTAGAATGAAAAGATTAAAGATTTCGAATTTCCTAGGACGGGGAAAACGTCAATGCAGACACTGACTAAATTGTTCCATGTTCCACTCTTGTTGGTATAAAATAGTTTTCCAACCTTTCAACCTTAATCGTGCCCGTGCCCTCTACCTCATTAACTCCAAGTAACTATAAATGTCCAAATAAATAAACAACCATTTAGATAAAGTGTTGTGCCTAACAGTCTTGTCCACACTGCCGAGCCACTACCAGTGCCAATTACATTGCAAAAAAAGTTGGTTTCAATTTGAAACTTTCACAATTGCGCAAAGCAAGAAGGAAAGAAGTGAAAGAACTTGGAAGACTTGCATCAAAGAAAATAAGTATTTTCACATTGCTACTACAACTGCTTTCACTTTAAAGTTTTCTTTGTGTTCTTAAATTCTTTCTTTGTGATATTTCCCGAACAGGATATTTCAGTTGTTGTTGTTGGTATTTGTGCGTCGTAGTCTTGTATAAGATATGGCATGTACGTCCAACTAAACGAGTATGGCATTTGAAAAACTGTCAAACATAATAAATAGACAAAGGTCACAGGTCAAACTCGCATGTGTTTGTGCTGTTGTTGTTGTCTGCATTTGACAAAGTTGTCAAGATTGGCTTGTGTACTGCTGTTTACGTACTTGCCTGATGAAGCCAAATGAAGTGGAAATGGAAACTTCAAACGACTTTTCTTTCGTCTCCTTCTCTTCTCTTTCATTTCCGTTCACTGAAAATCTAGCTTTTCTTCCTAATGGGTTTGTTCCTCGGTGGGAAGTGAAAGATAGCAGACCAAGCAGGGCACAAATGGACGAGACAGCAATAAGGGACAATTAATTCTGATGACCTTGTTTGTTGTTGTTGTTTTGCTTCATCATTCCACATACTTTGCTTTGTTTGTGCAACAACATTTTTCACAGGACTGGGAATAATAATGACTTCTATCAATGTTCAACATTGTATTCAGTCAACACGGGTGAGAAGATCAATTTCTCACGGATCTGAGAACTTGCATCCCTTCATTATTGCTTTGATGACTTTCTTTGTTTACTTTTAATGATCATGAGCATATATTTTTTTGTACGGTCCGAGGTCCGAGAGACAGGCGACAATATATCTACTGTGAGTAAATAAGATTACAATTGGAGTTGTCAAAATGAAAATTTTAATTGGATAGAAATACAATTGTGTGGTGATCGCCAATGATGAACAAACAACAAATCGCAGCAAGGGTGAAATGGGACGCGGACGTCTAGAAAAGAGATGTAACATAACGTTGCAAAAATTCAAAATTGCATTTTTGTTCTCGCTTCGTTAATATTTTATGATTGCAATAAAAATCCTTTCTCTTACATAACCATTGCTATTTATCCAGATGTACATTGTGTATGCATTGTACACTGTCGCAAATATTTTATTAGCTTGAAATTGCAGACACTTTTATTTGATGACTCAGCCTCTCTTCTTTCATAAAACTTGGCATGCGTTGCAGATGGAATGGAATATAAATTCTTGTTTGTATTTACTTATGCATGTATCTTTTGAACGTAATATTATATTGTAGCTCAAACCTTAATTTCTCACGAATTGTACTGTGAATTGAAGCCCAGTCAAAGATGTGCAAACATGTGAATGCAGAATTTAGTATTATTTGTGCAATATACTAATTGTCTTCTGTTTGCTTATCGTTAAGTATAGAATCAAATTGGATTAATGTTGACAAATCCATGCTCGATCACAAAGTAAATATTTAAATACTATTCCAACAGATTAAGAGGATTAAAAGGATGAAAGCAAGGAATTGATGTTTATTAAAGACATATTGGAGCTGTGTAAATGTGTATTCTTCAAACACATGAAATTCACTCGTAATAAATTCGAATCCATTTCAATTCCATATCCATTGTGCAAAGATTTGTTGCCGGCATAATACCGAAGCTGAAGTAGTATTCAAAGTATTCATTCTCACAGTCACACGCTGTGACACACAGCATGATTTCCACTTCTCTATCCTCATTCTACAATGAATGAGTAGAAACCACATGGACTTCGACTATTACCCGAACTAACTAAGTAAGTAATTGACAAAACTTTACCAATAATGTAGTAAATGATGCCAACTTAGTGACAAATTGCACAAGTTTAGTTTGACAAATCAATGTACTTAGACATTAGACTCGTTGAGTTATTGCACTACTTTCCGGACAATTTCATTTGAGCGCATGAGTACAGAAACAGATGAAGTGAAAGTTGAACACCAAGCCACGTATACGTAGTGCATGTTCTATCGTTTGTCTTGTAGCAATGTGAGTGAGACTCATTCGCATCATTCCTTCAATATTCTAGTTTCACAGAATTAAGTGAATCAGATGCTTGATGTGGTAAAATCGGAAACCACGAAATCCCGCTGCCTCATTTCAGGCAATAACGTTTCGGGTATGCGGCTACCAGGCAGGCCAAAATTTCATGAATCTTTTCCCTACTGTGGGTTTCATTTTACTACTTCAACCAATTCAACTGCAATATAAATATAATGAAATGAAATACTTTGGTTTGTATTTTTTGTCTGGTCTAGACATGGACAAAATTTAATGTCCTCCATTTTTTCATTTTTTGTCCGCGTCCAAATTCTGTATTTTGTGTACTACTTGTGTTGTACAAAACACACTGTAGACATTATACATTTGAGTTTTAAACCCATTTTTATTTATTTCTTTGCGAAATTTTTATGTCTGGAAAGTCTCGATTAAATAAACAAATTGCATTTTAGAACGTTTGGATGGAGAGAAATAAATTTTGTACAATAATATTCCATTTTCATTCTCAGTTGAACTCTGGAGTGGACCGAATGGAGTGAACCGTCATAGTCAGATTTTTTCTGCAATCTGGAATCTTATAGACTGGTACGCTGTTCATATTTCATATTGCAGTAGCAGCACAAGCAGTGAACAAGCAGTGTAAAAAGGGTTTAGATTTTCTGCTAGAAGAAGAAAGTGTAGTCTAATGTGACAGTTTAATGTTGGTTGATACGAGATCGTTTATCATGATTAATGGTAAGTGCTTATCTGTCAACCATCTTGTGTTTCGAAATAGCACAGAAGACGTTATGCCGTAATGCACATTTTATTGTGCTGGTATTGGCAGTTGCATTTCCAGACAATACTTATTACGGTACAAGTGAATAAAGAATAATTCAAATAAATCAATAGGAATGCTGCTACGTTTAATACAAGTGGAGGGTTGCATCTTTGTATGGAGTTGTTGTCAAATATACCAAATGCGTCATCACTTGTGTAATTTGTGACCTATTATATTGCGTGAGGACTTTCACCTTTCCGTTGTTTCCTAAAAGTCTAAGAGCACAAATCTGCACAAGTCTCCTTAAATACTTATCATCAAATTCAGTTCAAATCACAGTTGACTGTTTATAATGTGTGAAGTATAATGTGCGTGGGAAGCCTATCCAATGGAATATTATTCAATTATGGCAGTAATGATTTCTTGAATATTGCTTTTACTGGAAAGGTTCAGAGGCAAATATCATTCATCGCCCACAAACCGTCAACCACAACTTATTGGTTTCATACGTTACTGGCATTAGCAAGCATCACGGCAGGACTGAAAGACACAAAAATGTAATAATGTTCCTCCTCTGACTCTCTGACTTCGATTTGTGGTTTAAAATTTAACTTCCACTTTAACTTCTAACGTAGAAAGTAACCTAGACATACGAAAGTCATGTCAATAGGAGAAACAGTGCAGATGCCATTCACAGCACAGTTCTTTCTTAATATTCAACCCACAGTCATGCATCATCCTCATTGCACACCACTCTCGTTCCTTCACACCAGACTAGAAAATGATCTGTGATGCTCAATACTCGAGTAGCTTTTACAAAAATTTAATAATCTCACATTTGGAATTCCAGAGGGGTATTGGTGGAAATGACATTTTCTGCATACTATTAGTACAACTTGTATGTAATTCTAGCAATGCAAACGCTCTTACACTCGCAATTTTCATGCTACTTTATACCAGGACATACTAGAAATGAGAAAGGCGATTTACATAAAGTTTCCCCATTGTCACATTACGATAGACGTATTCAAATGTCTAGAAACAGAATCAGTCTGCTGATATTTAAATTACGGAGTGCACCGCACCAGTCGATTTGTCGATTATCGCCCTGAACTCATGTGAGACAAATTCAAGTTCATGTGGCTGACTCGTTGCTTCTATTGTGTGCTGTCTATCTAGAATCTAGTCTGACAAATTGACACACAGCCACAGCGTATGACACAGAGTGAACCCGAACTGAACTGAACACGGAGCAATATAAAATCTGGGAGTTTCTTCTGACTACTGCAGAAAGACAAGTCTTGCTCCAGCAAGGCAAGACGACTTATCCTTCACTTCTTTCCCATGAAGCATTTGACAGCGTAATAATTTATTTCTAAAGTACTGCGAGTCACTACTCACTGCGAGTCTGACTCGTGCTTTGTCGTCGTCGTCGTCTTACTAGGTGTACATAATCACATGAAAAATGCCATTTATTGGATGATTAGGCACGTTCCATTTACGCAGCACACACACGCTTGCATTTCGTCTTGCGTGTTTCGGTTTCGACACAAGAAAAATGTTACTAGTTACTTGTAAAGTATCATACGACATAACAAGTCACGAATCACAAAACCCATGAGGCTGATGTCTCATGTCTGCAAAGCAGACATCAGTCTTTGCTTACCAGGCAGCAGTCTCAATTCCATTCGTTCACCTTGACTTGATGTAGACAACAACGCAATGGGGTATCGATTCTTTAATGGATTTGGGTTGTACTGTCTTTATCTTCGTCCTTTGATTCGATGCGTTTCGATTTCTTTTTCCTTTTGCATGATAAATGAATTCTTAATGAAAATGAAACCTGAGAAGGCTGAATAAGAGAAAGCACGGACTGTGGTGGAAATATGGCATAGACATGGAGTGCATTCCATGTACGTGTACTATGCACTATTTCCATTTCCATGTTGTGTTAACGATTTGACTCGAAATCTCGCCTAATGATGCAGTACAAATCTAAGACGCATGCAAAATCGCATGCAATAGTGAAAGTAAAAGTCAGAACTTCTTTGAATCAAGTTTCTACTTCACCGCAAAAATTGACGAGTCAACAACAATGTACTCAAAGGAGTCCTTCATGTAAATGGGAAGTGGCTTTGGCCATTTATGCTGCTTTTTTATCTTAGAACCTGCATTGCGTTTTGCATTGAATCAGGTCGTTCTATAGAATCTTTTCAATGTATGGAAATTGCTCCATCAAGTTTCTCAATTTCATCCTTTCAGCTTTCAGGTAAATGTGCAGTTGACAACCACTTCACACTTCATTTCTTCGATCGAACTTTCTCCATGTGGTTTAACATTATGAACAGTGTGCACCTGGTACGGTGCATATCACAAGGAGGGCAGCCATTGCATTGAGTGATATGATGATATGAAATAAAGTAAATTGCATAGCCATCATATTTTATTCATTCGACTTTCATATACAATTTTGTATTTTCACTACGTGTGTATGTGCTTAATGATTTCGACAGGCATTTGGTTGACTTTGTTTCGGATAGGAAAATAAAACGACTTTTTAAATTTTAAAGCCGTGTCCTTCGTATTTAATGTTCTTATTTCTTAGTACTCCATAGTCCATACGAGGGTCATATGTGCACTTTTGATTATTTTGATCTAGGTGAAGGTTTGCCTATTTTGTAGTATTCGGCAAACTTCAGAACTGCAAAAACACAACGTAGGAAAAAAAAGTCCAGAAGAAGTTCTCATAAACTTTTACTCTTGCCAGCCAGCGGCTTGGATTTCTCAATATTTCATTGCATGCATGCCATGAAGAAAATTTCTCTGACGTCGAGAAAGTACAAGAAAGAGTCCAAGGCTTACAAAATTCTGCTCATGCAACAAAGTTTGATCAAGCAAGTCAAAAACAAAATAAGTCGTTTGCTTATCTTGTCAAACTACTGTATACGTATATTTGAGAGAAGACATTCAAAGTTTTCATAGCTCCTAGAAAAGCCATCTGAAGTCTTGCGTTTTTGAGTCGACGTCGTCGCGGCGTTGGCTCAGAGCTTCGTAACTTTTATGTTTTGAAATGTTTTTGAGTACAACGCACATAAACAGATCGCGAGTCGCGACTGAATTGCACTTGAAAGTTCGGTCAATAATTCCTGCAGGGAATGAAGGGCAGCTGGGCAGCTGCATTGTTGCCTATGCTTTACTAAATCTGCCATCAACTCAACTGCACATATGCTGCAAAGACAAATGACAAATAGCCCGAATTCACCATTAATTTTGTTTCGTACTCGTACACTATCCAATCTTAAGAGACAGCCTTGCTGGCTTCCTCGCTGGATGAGTGACTTCCTATTGATTTCGTTCTTTTGAATTCATCGAAGGCACACCTGTTTCTGCTTAAACTGATTCTTCGTTTAATACTCCAAAGCATTGCAATGGGTTTCTGCTGAGTCAAATCAATACGTTACTCTTGTACCTCTTCTTTATTATTCAAATCCATCATCTCCTTTCTGTGCTACTGCTTCTATTCATCAATACATGCCCGTGAAATATTAAATTACTCATCGTGCCATCGTAATTCTAATTCTCATCGCTTTGAACTTCTTCACTACGACTGCGACTATACTGCGTACAGGCGAAAATGAATGACTTTGGTTTGCAAAAGTTCGCGTTTTTATTCGCATTGAATCTAGCTTATATTGTTCCCTTTCTATCTTGTTGCTTTCAATGTTTTCTACTTTCAAACTTGAACGGTGACTGCAAAATGAAAAGTCGACAAAACATCAAAACACTTTAATTTGCTTTCTGATTTATGTTGTTGTTGCTATTTTTAATACAAAAGAAATACCAGCCAAATGTGCAGCATTGGCTCGATTTTATTTTTGTTCCATTGCATTTTACTACGCTTTAGAAGGCATTGACATCATGTACCGAAAGATAGATTGGCAGATGTGGTTTTATTCTTTTCGCTTCAATACGACCGACCGGCCATCCGTTCATTTAATCGTAAAAAGATATTTTTATTCCCACCGTAAGGTAATAAAATTCATGTTTAAGGTTTTGTATTAATTTCAACAGAAATTAATTCGCCGTCGACGTAATGGTTGACTGTAATTCATTCAACTACAGACAAAGGAATACAAAGTAATACAAGGGCTTTGTGATCCAAAATATGTATCACCAAAGCACATACAAAGATTGACAGCCGACAGATAGGAGTGCCATGTGCAACGTGCCAGACAATGCAAGCTGAACAAAATGGTACTGCTTGGTGGCAGTAGTAGAAACGTGTACACATGTTAAACCTGGAAAACTTTCCACACCCGCGCTTGTTCCTTTATACAGATTCATTCCTCACATGCACATGCACAAGAAGATAAATACATTTTACTTCCAACGTGCAACTCTGTCAGTCTAAAAGGTCTACATTTATGTTCTGTCGTAGCATTGCCTGGAAATCACGTGCAATGTTTTATTTTACAGGAATAACACACACACGTGTAAATTAGATTAAAGAAATCAAATTACTACGTGCAACATCCTTGCGTAGATTGCGTACACATTAAATAACACACAAAACACAGGCCTGACTGCCTGCCATGAACTTTGAATCGTGTTTTCGAGCATGTACCAGCGAAAATTCAGTCTTTCATTCTTTCTGATATATTCTAAAAATGCATGTCCTCGTTCATTGCCTCTCGTTGCAGTGTGTCGTCGTCTTCATGTTATGCTTAAAAGACATACAAGGAACGAACGACGAAAACTTGGAATATTTAATTTTGTTTAAATACAAAACTTTGTTTTAACCAAATGCGAGTAGAAAAGTAGGCTTGAATAATTCCATCGAGTTTCAGAGCGACTCTCACGACTGCGACTGCACGCAAAATACATGATGGCGAAAGCATTTTTCATTTACACTATTAGCGCTAGTCTGTCTGCCTGCCTGGCTGCTGCCTTGCTTTATACTTGAATACTAAACGGAATTTACTTTTACTCGGGCTTAAAGTAGGCTCCTCGTATAGTTGCTCACTGCTCACATTGACAAATACTATGAACGAATCATCAACTTTGTTGGAGACAAACACAAAACTTCAATTCCTTTTGATAACTTCGTCTTGAGTTGGGTCGGAGAAAAGTGGATTTGTACGTGTGGCAGTTAAAAATAAAGTTATCCTTGACATGATTCTCCCATTATCGCACTGTTCCATTCGTAGAAATCGATTGTTGCTTCTACTCCACTACTTCACTTTATATATTTTTAATCATTATGGCTTTAGACTTGAGCCGGTAGCTTACGATATTTGTGCCCAATACGCTTTGCTTCTTAAATCGTCTTGTATTTTGAGGCGTCAGAAATCACATTTTTGGTTTAGTACACTTGACTTTTCAACTCAAACCAAGCTAAGAACGAAAATTGTTGGCACCTGCACTTTGAAGTGCGGCTCCTCTCAAAATGACGCGTCATGCTCCTTCTGCACAAGTTTCATATAAAGGTTCATGTCAATCATATTAAAAAGCGTGAAGTCATATTTTTGTTTGGGCCTCGATTTGGCATTCATTTCATGCAAAGTCGTCACAAAAAGTCTTTGCAATAATGGTATGCCAAGAACAGAAGGAACAATGTGAACATATAATGTGTGGGATTCCAAATATAGGATCTCATTACAACATTGTACCACTATCACTTTGTAAGCAACTTTGGAAAACTGATGATTATATCCTTTCATATTTGCATATTGCTTACTAGTCAACAAAGTTCGAATAAGTTGATACACAGGATGTAAGTTTGGCTTTGAACTGTGAGACTTTTCCATGAACCATATCAAATTTATTATTGATTGAAGAGAGTGAAAAGTCAAACTCTCAGTCTGCGTCAGATGAAAAGGCTTTTGCGATAGTTTGTCTCATGTCATGGCTCTTTTGGTAAAAAAAAAACCTTTGGTTGCAACCAAGTATCAAATTTCAAATTTTCTCCTCATGCGCACACACGTGCGGCGGGGCCAGGTCAAGACATTTACAGGAAAGTTTCCTGAGGAAACAGAAAAACACTGCAACAACTTCAAAGGACCAAGTCAGTTGGATACTTATTTACCAGGTTTACATATTGCTTTTATTATGAACTGATCCCAATTTGTGTCCCAAATTATGTTCTTGGAAAGTTGAACTAAATTTAAAATTGTCGCATGGAGCATGGACTTGGACTTGGGTAGACTCTTCTGTACATCTTGTGCAGCTGCTGTGAATTTTAATGAAGGCCATTTCATATAATTCCTATCTTTTGTCTCTGGTGTACGGTACGTTGGCAAGTCAGAAGTCATAAAGAAGTTATTACCACAAAATATGCCATGTAATATAATTCCTATGTACTTGTTGATGAATTCGTACTTCAACGACTTCGGGAATACTGCACAATAGACACGACAAACTAGACAATGTGATGCAGATCCCGTAGGCATGATGCAGTGCAGGAGGACAGTGACAGAATGCATTTTGCAGAGAATAAGTTTTAAACTCTACGTGTGAAACTGTTAAAAAGAATTTTATTGCTTATTTTAATGTTGTGATGTCTTGCAGGCGGCCAGGCTAGACGCTGAATTAAAATATGGAGTCAGTTGGGAGAACCTGCAGCTCTCGAATCTACATCCGAGTGTCTATCTTTTCCTTTCTCTTGAATGCTGCTAGTATTCATCAATATTATGTTCGCCCACGAAAGAATGAAATTAGTCCTCGTCATCCTCATCGTCGTCGCTTTCAAGTTCTTTTCACTTGTTCAGTACTGTTCAACTGTGGCTGGTGCATGTGTAGTATGAATACTATATTGATGAAAATGAATTGCAGTGGTTTGCGTTCTCATTCTCATAGAATCCTACCACATATTGTTCCTTGTCTATTGTGCTCCTTTCAATGTTTTCCACTTTCCACCTTGATTTATTGAATCGTGATTTCAAAATAAAAAAAGTCGGCAGAGCACTTTAATTTTGCTGCTGCTGCTTTGAATACAAAAGAAATTCCAACTTTGTAGAGCTCTGGCTTGATTTCATTAAATTTTTGTTCCATTGCATTTTACAATTTTTCAAAAAAAGGCATTGGTATCATGTGCTGACAGATAAATTGCCAGCTGTAAGTTTCATTTCATTTGAGTCAATTCGCTCACCCATTCATTTATAATCCTAACAAGGTATTTTTATTCTCTCTTCTGTAGTGTAATGAATTCAGATTCAGGCATAGTACGTTTTGTTTTGTATTTATTTCAATAGAAATTAATTTGCCGACGTCGACGTACTGTTTGACTGTAATTTGATCCACAGAGAACAAAGTATGTATAAAAGTGTTTTGTATCCCGAAGAGTACAAAACACCAAAACACAGATGCAAAAAATACAGATTCAGATTGACAGTCGACAGATTGCCCTGTAACATACGTGACAACCTAACCTAACCTTTGATTACAACTAACCAATGTATCAAATATGAAGTATCAAATTTTCTCCTCGCGCACACACATGCGGGCCAGGTCGCGACAATTGTAGAAAGCAGAAAACACTGCGACAACTTCAAAAGAATCCAGTCAGCTTGATACTTACTGACTAGATCTACATCTGTCTTTTACTACGAACTGGTCGCAAACTTTGTGCCTAAAGTTGATAATTATCTTCTTGGAAATTTCTACTGCATTTAAAGCAGACGTGAATTTTAATGAAGGCCAGCTCAGCTCATGTTCCTGTCTCCTGTTTCTGGATTCTCATTCCTTTGTTTGTCTCTAGTGTCCAAAGTCATAAAGAAGAAGTTATTACCACAAAATATGCCATGTAATATAATTCTTATGTACTTGTTGATTACTTCACACTTTAACGCGCCTGCAGTCTGCAGACAATAGACACTAGACAATGTGTGCGCAGTAGTATGCATTATGCGGTGCAGGGACATTCGACATTGTAAAGAATTAGTTTACAAGCGTGTGTATATAAGTTATTAAAAGAATTTTATTGCTTACTTTACGACTCGATGCGATGCAGGCGGGAAGTTGTATTAAAATATTGAACCAGTTTTAGTTGGGACAATTTGAGAGCAGCTGAGTCCTTGTAAATATAAGTCGAGTTGATCACAAATTCAAGGTACACAATTAGCTGACGTAAGAAGCCGTTGAATATATTCGTACGAATTTCACCAATGCAGAGTGAAACTATTCAGGTGGTGTAACTCGACTATCTTTACTGATCTTTGGATTGTATTGGGAAGATTTTAGGTACCCCTTTGTGCCCGCGTCGCCCGCGTCGTGCCACCGACCTGTCAATAACATAAACAAATGTGTTGAAGGCAAGTGCACTTAAAGGCAAGGTGTTAAAATAGACACTTGAGTTATGATACAAGCATGGTTATAATTATGCACCATTTAACTTTAATTGGGGTATTGGGAAAATGTTGGTTGGAAAAAATAATTTACTGCCCAGTTCCATTTGCCATTGTCTCAATTTGGAGAACTTTTCCATGCTGCTGTTACTTTAATTATGCACGAACAAAGTCTATTATTATAATTGCGTCATTTCCCCGTCTGTCACACTCAATGATGATGATGCTTTCTCTTTCCCTTCAAATGAAGTTGCAGTTGAGGTGAGAGTCAGACAATGAGAGAATAATAAACACCGTCGCACTCTCTTTAACAATGTATTACATGAGCAAAAACTTGTGGGTGTCTATCTTATATCTTTCCATCTGTCCCCCGTCCATCCGTCAAGTAATGATCATCACGATGATCAATGATGTTCATTATGTACAATGTCATTAATTGTTCCAAACATTTGCAAAAAAAATTGCAACAGATTTAGGTTAGGTTAAAAAAACCTAAAAAAAAAGATTCATCCCCATTGGGAATTGAACCCGTAGCCTGGCGGGTCGAAACCTGAGCTTTTCGCTACACAGTAGCACACTCTCTTTAACAATGTATTACATGAGCAAAACATGTGTGAGTTTATCTGTCCATCTGTCCACCGTCAAC
>JAQIYH010000163.1:0-12402 GCA_034700885.1 Paratullbergia callipygos | reverse complement strand
CCGACCCGCCTGACACAGTTCTGGATTACCAGGCCGAATGGCTACATCTACAATGCTGCTGCTCCAGATTATGTTCTCCCTGACTGGCATGGAATTGAAGGACATAACGCAACACTGATCCTGAATGTGAGCTTAAATTTCTTAATTTAAACAAATCCAAGCCTAACACATTTACTTCTGCAATCCATAGAACAAACGTGACTTCAATCAGTTGTGGTTCACGTATTCAGAGGATGATGAGCTGAACTTCCAAATCAATGCCATGAGTCCCTTGCATTACTGTGTGCGTGGTCATGACACTGGACTACCTCTCATCCTGACCTATTGCACCCCACAAGATTTCTATCCATATCAGCGATGGGTGTACAATAAAGACTACGTCCTGCCATCCATTGGGTTCCAATGAACAGTAGCAACTTGTACCCGACCTCCCAACCACGACCGGCCTGATGACCTAACTGGCTCATTCCCCATATTTATAAGATTATTGTGTGAATAAATTCACACCAAGTGCAATTGCGAGTATACTTTTTGAATTCTTATTCCTTTGTCTCCTTGTTGGCTACATTCTGCGAGTTCAGAATACACATTACAGACAATCTCATCGATGGATCCTGCAAATGAAAGTTCGCTTATTCTCGCTTATCCGTGTGTTCAGTGTGTTGCATTAAGGTTGTTCATAGCTCTACTTCGCACGCATTGCCACTACTTGATAGATGTTTCGATAGATACTTGATAGATACAAGTTTCAAACATAAAACTAATTTTGTTTGAAATTACAGAAGCATCCAGCCATCCAGCGGCAACTGGCCTGCCTGTTATGCGATCCCCGCAATATGGCGGTCGGAGTTGCTTCAGATTTTATCAGAATGCTATCGAACGCAGACTTGCACTTCCATGTGTAGGGGCGCATTTTCGATCGGCTGCTTTCCTGCACGCCGACGTAGGAGGTGAGGGGGAGGGGGGGATTCCCGGGCTTTGGCCCGCCTAGGCGAAGCATAGTAATATTTGAACGGTGAATAGCTGCGTTGCGCTCCCTGAAGCTGTGCAGACGCACAAATGCATATGCGTATCGTTCCTCTACTGCTCTCTACTCCACTGCGTGCTGTAATTGTTTTGCTCAAGTAATAAGTCGAGAACCCTGTTTTTAGTACTAAAATGCTCAATATCTGATGGAGTTCACCAATTGTGACCATCTTTCCCACTGCAACTTCGACCCAGGCAGGAAATATTCAGAAAACGTTTCATCCAAAAAAGTGTACCCGTTCTGAAGAAAAGGTACGGACAAGATCAGAGCAACCCGTGTTTTTATGTACGCGTCTTTTTCCATAAGACGACAAATAGTTGTCAATATTTCAGGTCAGAGGTCACGAATCGTAAAACGCTCTAGACAATCGCTTACTTGTTCACCCAATATTATATTGGGAAATTTTTTGTCCGGAAATTACAAACCGTGTTTGAGCTATGATGTGAACGGACCCACATTTTAGTCATATCCAATATGTATTTCAATGAAATTCATAATAGCAATAGAGATACCGTCGGGTTCGGCTGACCTCACTATTAATTAGGCGCCGCAGGACACAGGCAAGCAAGGACACGGGGCTTTTATTGTATTTGACCTGTTTAACACGGGATCCATTTGAAAAATCCCATAAAAATTTCTCTCAAATAATTCAAATTCAGAGATGCCATGATTCATTGTCATTCGGGGCTGACGCGACTGCGACTCATCGAATCAGGTCATTTAATAAAGTCACTTTATTGTTCGTATCGAAGAAATATCTTTATAAATGAATAATAAACAAATTGCACATAGCAAAAAAAGATTTATGATCAGGTCCTCGTTTTTCACGGCAGGGATGCTTGTACTCTCGTTGTTTTGAGCAAGCCCGAAAATTTCTTGAGGGCTTTGGCGTACGGATGAATTCCATCCTTGAACACAGTCGGGTTTCCATAGGCAAGTTCTCGAAAGCGGTTGGTCAATTGAAGCCAGCAGTTGAGTGGAAGGAGACACGCTTCAGCAACGGCCAAAGGGAACATGTCCAGGTCCGAGAAGCAGGAAACGACAACATTATTTGCGAGTAATGTGCCGCCATCAACATATGGGCAATAGACTCCGGTACGAGTTACCGTTTGTACACTCGTAACTTGACTAGGTGTGCTCGTGCCGCTGTCATTCGAGCCCACGAGCAGGAAATTGCCGACCTTCACATTTGATGCGGTAATTGGTCGCATAGTTCCATTAGGTTCTCCGTTGAATGCTGGAGACTGGAAGAGAATGTGGCCTCCTGTGACTTCCAGTACCATGCCGTTGTCCAGCCTAATCGCTTGGAATAACGAAGTTTTATTAGGGTCATAATGCAGAAAAGTCAAAAACTTGGATCGATGAAGCTCAAGTTGAGGTGAAGCTGAGAGAAGCACATCTCCATATTGCAAACTAGGGATTGGAACTGGACCACGGCCCATGACGTGTACGGTGGTTGTACCGGAAAAGCAACATGAACCATCACTCGCAGCGGTCTCAGCTATACGTTTCGCTGCAGCTGCGTGCTCCTGTGCCATCTGTTCTCGACTCGAACCCTCATCCCGGCACGGCGGATTTCTTCGCAAGTAGTCTGCAGTGGCATCCTTCAAGGCCAACTTGTTCTCATCTGTTGCTGCCATTAAATAGTACGGACTCACTTGAATTGTGTCGATTAGCTCCGTGACTTGGTTCGATTCTTTCACACTGAGTACCCACTCAGCTAGTAGCTCCGGAGTTAAGTCGGAAATTGAGCTCACATTCAGCGGAGGGTTTCCACCTTCAAATTTCACATGCGAGAAGCACGTTTGTGACAACATCTCTCGCATGCTGTTGTTCTGCACACTGACACCACCGCTCATGCTGCGCAGGAATTGGGTTTTGAGAGCAGTTTCCATGTTCAATTCAAAACTGTTTCTTTCAGTCCTACCGAATTTGGCTTTCTCAAGATGAACTTCAATGCCAATGGAACCGCCCACTTTGATGTGAGTGATGAGGTGAGTACCATAACGATCGAAAAACAGATCAAACTTTGGGCTGGTCAATTTATCAAAGGCAGGTGGAAGTGCGTGGATCGCTCCGCTTAGTTTTGAGCCTATTGAAAGTTCAAGTTTAATTTAGAAGAAGCCTTTCGGTTTGAGAATGAATTATGTGATTTTTACCCAAATGATTTTCAACATCTTGCATTTGAATAGTTCCGTAGCAGAAAGAAAAGGAAAATTTTAGAATTTCTTTTCCATTGTCCAATTCGGACGAGCCACCCCAACCTACACCGACATTTCCAGTTACTTTTAAATGAAATTCTGCACCTAATCCAAGTTTGCGACTTTTGTGCTCTTCGTATTTGTCTTTACTCACAAAACTCAGTCGTTCGTTTTCCAAAGTTGAAATTGAGGCAAGGCGAACATTTGTTGGAATTCTCAACGGATGTCCAAATTCCCTGCTGACGTTGTAATTGGTACTGTTGAACAGATCGATATGTCTGGACGTTTCCGCTTTGGGACAGTAGCCATTGCCAAAGTAGCTAAATTGAAAGGGAGTTTGTGTGGGATTTGCACCCGAATACATTTGGAGCTCTTGCAGAATATTCCTCGCCTCTTCTCGTTGCGATGCACTTGGTGCGTACTTGTACGATTGTGTGTCGGTGCAAGTTTGCGTGGGCTTAATTCGTTTCTCCGGACACATTGGGGCAAAATAGTGTGATGTGAATTGCATAGCGATGTAGTCATGAGCATATCGGAACATATTCTGCATCGCCTGCTTCAAATTGCCATAATTTTGTTCTCCGTTCGGCAGAATAAAAAAATCACCGTCCATTTCTCCAACCCTGTTTTCAAACTTGTTTTCAACAAATACAACTCGAACGGTGGGGATTCCAAATGTTTCATGCACAACCAAACGCACTTGGGCTTTAATGTTGTCGCACTGTAGTTGAAAGTGCGTGTAGTCTAGATCCAGAGCGTGCGTGATGACGACTATCAAGTTGACTCTTTCGTTGTCAACTGTACCGGACGCCTTGAGGTATGCTGCAGATTTTCGAAAATCTGAATTTGGTGGAGTGATGCGCCTGTCTGACGCAGATCCAACCAACAGAACCAAGTTGGGGTACACCTCATTACGAGGGTTTAGGTCGTATCTTCTCAGGTCTGCGTTGTCGGCAGCTAGATCGAATCACGTTAGACGAATTTAAATGGCAAGGGTCATCTTTAAAAATATGGCTCGTATTGTATTTTGATTCTCCATATAATTCACCATAAAAGTAATGGATTTCAAAATGAAACATTTCACCATAAATTTTTAATGAAATTCACCATAATGTATATTAAAATAAAAATTTAATCAACACGATATCTACAATGATAGAACGTATAAGATGCGGGCAATTATTGGACTAAAAGTACTTTTGCTGCACTATTTTCGGTTTAGGCCTTGGGAATCTCTTCTAACTCTTAAGGAACCGTGATCAATTTCTTAACTATTGCAAGTCCAAGGGGATAATTGCAAACATAACTCTTGAGAAAAACATGAAAGATGAAATGCGCACGAGCCACTTCTCCTTGCCGGGGACAAAGCACAGTGCATTTTGAAAATTATTGGACGCATCCAAATTTCTCCAGGCTTGCATCTACAACTGATTCGTGCACTTTTGTTATACCAATCTTCAAGGTGTGTGCTATAGTTAGTAAGAATTAGGAATTAGCACAGGTAATTAAGAAAATTGTGTCCTGAGTAACCTTGCCATTCCCGACAATTTTGGTTCGGCCACGCAAGACGCAACGCGCAGAGTGGGATACACTTCAAGGTACTAATGAAATCAAAGCTTCTGGATCCAGCTGACTGACAATTTGCAAGTGTTACACGATAGTCATGCTGCATTTATAGGTTCATTCAGCGCAAGTCGGTGCCTTCATGATTCCTCATTTCTAATTCTATTGCTATTGTTATTGTTGAAACTATTGTTCCATTCTTCCACTTTCCACTTACTTCCGCTATCTCTTTCGTTATACCTAAGCATCAACATAATTAAAATTTAAGATTTATAGTCGTACATGAGGTAAATATGGTGATGCAAAATACGTTTTATGGTTGAGCATTACTTTTTTGGATATTTATATATTTATGGTAAAATGTTACATTTTATATGGAGGATTAACTATTAAGTGAATTTACACTTGTGTAATTTCGGAGTAATTTTTACCTGTGGCTCTATCAGCGAGCTCCGGATGTTGCATTCTGAAGTTTAGCAACCTTGCAAAGTTCTCTACTCCTCTTTCAGGGTCCTCGTCCAATGAACCAGGGAAATCGATGAATTTGATCCTGCCAATGATCGGTGGTTTTTCTGCCGTTGCAGTGAGTTGCTTCTCGTACACGGAAATTGTCATTGTGCGCTCTATCTCCGAGTTGTAGATTGTGTCATCAAAGAATCGCTGGATTGTCGTTGATTTGCCTAAATAATGATTGAAATTTCTGAACTTCCAGGACTAGCTTTTATAGGTTGGGTGGGCAGGGAGAGGGTTAGACTTGTTACCTCGCCCCGTCTGTCCTGCAACCATGATAACCAGGGCATTTAATGGACGGCCATGAAGAAGAGCTGAGCCACTGTACTTGACCAGTTGCTGCTTATCGACTGGAATGTCACCGAATCCAAAAGATTCTAGAGCCTTGCCAGCTGCCCCAAGTGTCACAAATCCAAGAAGGCTGTTGAATACGGTTCCGGTCACTTGCGCAACAATCCCTTTCTTCATGTTGGCTATGAACTCCGGAAGAGTGGACGGAAGCGCCACGCCCTACAAGTGCAAACATATAATGCCGTGTGTTCTGCTTTAGTTCAATGCACCGTGCAGATGCAATATTTGTATTGCGACGACAATCAACAATCAAAGAGGCCCTTACCGACTGTGAGGACATTTTGTAAACCAGCAATAAAAACCAAATTCAGCTCCACAAAAAGGCGATCTCAAAGCTGGAGAAATTGTGAAATTCGACATTAGTTGGTTGAAGTGGTTTGAAGTTCATCTCGACTTTATACTATTTTCATGGCGATGGCTGCTGGACCACGTTGGTGTGGAGATGTTGTGCTGCTGCTTACTACGCTATGCTTTGTACTACATGCTGTGGTCATGCCATGCAATTTAATTCTTGGGTTCTCATACAGCGTGTGCGTTGCCCTCATCAAGGCGGCGGCGCAAGAATCTCACGTCCTGCCGACTGCCGACTCAGAATCAGAACCAGAATCGCAGTTGACACTTCGACCTGCAAGTCAATGAGTCAAGATATTCTAGACTATCTAGACTACTACAGCTCAATTAAAGCATAGCCGTTGTTGCGCAGCTTTGTAACTGTACTGCGATGCAGACCGCGCCTCAGCGCACACAAGTAAATGCACAGCACAGCACAGCACAGTGGTGCAGTATAAAAGTTGCAAGTTAACTGAACTGGTTAGGTTAGCCGACAGCCTTTTCATCATTATTATCACATCCACAGCTCAGGCCAGCTCAAATAACAAGTACGGCTCTGGTGCTCAAATGGAATCCATCCACATATGTTCATGTTAATGTGTACATGATGGTAGCGAAGAAGATGAGAATAATAATTGTCCAAATGATTTGATTTCAAGGACCATGCCAGACCAAACTCACGATAGCAGCAAACAGCGCGGTGAAGTCATTTCATTTCATATCGAACATTACGCAACACACTCTGAGATGTTCGTGTATTTCACTCATTTATGAAATTGAATTATTTAGCCCAGCTTCCCCGTAACGTATGCTCACACTCCGCATTTGAACACAGTTTGCGGTTTGCAGTGCAGTGGAATTGTGCAGCACAGCAGCAGTTACACATTTCACATTTATTCACCGATTTATACCAACTACCTTGATTGACCTGGTAGTAAATAATGAATTGGGAAATGTGCCATATAATTATTTCATTTTCCAACTTTTTTGGTATTATTTAGATTAAATGGAATACCCTGTGGATTTGGGCTCCGACCCAGTGCCTGTGCCCGTCCACCGCTCCTCTCCACAGACAGCTCCTCCGCCGCACCATCTCACATTAATATTTTGTGGCATCTCCGAGAGCGGTATCAGCACGACCATCAGTTCCCTCGCACCGTCCATTCATCCCAGCAAAAAGTACCACCACCGTCCAATGGAACACGAAGGTCGCACAAGAAATGGCGACCAACTCAGTCACCTCAACCTCAAGGACAACCTCACTGCGTTGAATATAATTGATTTGCCTGGGTTTCTCTGTGGGGACGACAAACAAGAGGCAATTAATCATAGCAACATTCAGATCTTGCTCAGATCGAGAAGACAGTCAGACGTTACTGAGGTCACTGTGGTTCTGTACTTTTATCCTGCAGCTGAGGTCAGAATGGGTGGTTCAGCTTCAACGTTCAGAAAAAGTCTACGAATCCTCCAATCGCATAACATCGTCAAAACTGGCGAGCGTGTCAATTGTATTGTGCTCGTCACCAACACTAACCCGTCTACGTCGGTCCAAGTGCTCGACTTTATGGAGCAGTCGATCAGGACAGGGTTTCAAACCGAGCTCCAGTTGCTGGCCAATGAAGCTGCTAAGATTCCCATTGTATTTTTACAGCAACACAACGGCAGTGACCCCGAGCACCAATCAGCAACCAAAGATCAAATATCACAACAAATAATGGGCGCAATTGGGCAAGTGGTTCCATCGTCCATTGAGACGCTCCGGAATCTGCCAGATCTTCTTTTTATGGAAGTTGGAAGCAATGAGGACAAAGCACTTGCACTGGCGAACCAACATGATCACTCGGTCGAGTTCCTCCGCAGAAACAAGTTGATTGGTCCAGCAGCCGTCGCGGTCACGTCGCCAGCATCGGAACGTGGACGTGATCATATTTCTGCCGTTCACATTGGCCAAGGAGCTGAGCTGAGCAACCCACTGCGGCTTGTTGACCTTCGCCCTACAGCTCCCAGTATGTACAAAGTCGTTCGACTGACTGAGCCGGCTGTCCTCTCTCTGGCGTCTGCCGTACACAAGAAGCAATTGTCATGGTACACTTTTCATGTGCCAGTTCTGGAGTTGGTGGTCGAGGACCCGGAGGAACTGCTGCAGACTTGTGAGCGTGATTTCATCAACAGCTTGCATCAGCTGTCGATGTCTGTAGATGAGAACGTAAGCGTGGACTCCGATGCCTTCTTTCACAAATGGGGAACTCATTTAGTAGTCAGGGAGGAACATGGAGGCACCATTCAAATTCTGGTCAAGTGGACGTACATGGTGATCAAGCCCAGTGATGAGATGAGAGTTGAGGTGGGACAAAGGCTCAAAGACTACCTCGACTCATTGCTGTTGCTGCCAGCCGCCGCCATGAGCTCTAAATTGGAGTTACCAACCTGTGCGAACCTACAAGTCACTCAACTCCTGACACCCGATGGGGACGGGTTCATCCCATTTCCGGATGGAGAGTTGAACCCAGTCTGTTTGGCTGAGTGGGTTCAGGCTCGGCAACAGTCACCCATGTACCTCCAACAGCCGGTGCCCGTGCCAGTTTTAGGATCAGGAGCTGCATCTGGACCCAACTCGGGCGCGTCTTGGTTGCTTCCCTACAGCGATTGCTTTCCCAGCAGAAGTCCCCAAGCATGGGTGAACTTGAGCACAAAAACGGCACATTATTACGCCAAGTTGAATCGTGCTGTTTACGATCCACGCCGCTGGGTCGGCCGGTAAGGAATTCGAACCCAAGAGAAAATCAATGCTCCTTTTTTAGGTTAGCTGCTAACCATCAGGTGTCACTGCTTCTGTGTTGTGTTTGATTCTGAAGTTATAATTAATTTTTTAAAGTTGGAGGTGTTGCCACTAGCCAAGAAAGAGTTTGGAGATGTTACACAAGTCGGGATAAAGGCAATCGGCTGGATCAATTGAACAGTTGGACATTAATCATAATCAAGTTTCTACAGTCGCTTCATTGTGTACAAGTAATATTTAACTGCAGTAGAAACAAATCAGTCAGGGACAAGTCAACTCTGATGAATCTTCTGCATCCCCATGCATTTGAATGGGGCCTCACATTTTATAATCATCGTAACTTGCAAAATATTCGAATAAAAAATTATCATATTAAGTAGAATAATAATCCCAAATGTAAAATCATACAAATCACACAATAATAAATATATTCTACCGTCCTCATCCCACAACATTTGCAGGTTTTGCATTTGCTCATGGAATTTTGCTTGCTTTTGGACTTGCACTCATCTCACTAAAGCGAAGCTGAGAGTATCACTGAATCGAGTTGACTTGCAGCGAATAATGTGCGACCAAGTCGCATAATTTTCATTCCCTGTCTTGTGATTATATTAGTACATACGTCGAGTTAAGGAAAAGCAAGAGCGACGACGACGACTGACTGCTGCAGCCCGACTGCCCGAAAGCATTAAAGTATAGATTGGCACAGACATGCGCGATTGATTGGTATCGGCAATCAATAGTATTCAGCGTAAAAATGGCAGTAGAGACAGAGACAACTGTTCTATTTTAATTATTACTCTGAACTGTTCTAATTATTATAATGGGTTAAACTGTGAATTAAAACGCAAACTCAGTGACAATCAACAGCAAAGAATACAGTGCATCCATTGATTGCAAATTTACAATCTAATCTGTCAATTGATGACCCTGATGATCAGCAAGGTAGAATCAAGCAAAGCCTCAGGATTCTTCCAAACTTGATTCCAGTTCCTTTTTCATCAGGGGTGAGTGGTAGCCAAATTTGCAAGGCCAGTCCAATTGTATTTGAACTAGATATTGCACTGAAAATTGCTGAGATCATCATACTGATACCGGCACTTATTTCTTTGAGCAACTCATGCGAAGATGGCTCAACCGGCAAGGACACCTCCAAGGGGACAAAAAACAACCGTTGAAATCAGCGTATCAGCGGCGGAAAAAATTGACATAATTCTACAGAAGGTGAATTCAATGGAAGGCTCCATTATTCAACTCAGGGATGAAGTGAGAAGCCTTCGTGGGGCGCACGAGCAAGAGGCTGGCCGAGTAGATTCTTGTGAAGAGAATATTGTTGATCTACAACAGAAACTACGCTCTGTTGAAAGTGGAAACTTCAATAGCAGCAATTCATGATGTTGTCAAGGGTCACGTCACGGAGTTTAATGAGAGAACAGTTAGAAAGGGAAATGTAATCATCTTTGGAATCCCAGAATCGAATGATGAAACTCAACACCAAACTCTATTTCAACTACTTTCCATCATCTTCCCGGAGTCTGATCAATCAATAGTAAATCATTGTGAAACAGTTGGTCAACTTAAGTCACAGAACGCGAATCCTCGACCGATCAGAATCAAATTAACTCCAGCTGTCATACTTAAGGTTCTTCGAAGTTGCCACAAATTGAAAGGCCTAGAACAATTCAAGGATTTCAGTTCGGAAAATATTTAACGAAGGCTCAACTAGAAGAGTTGAAGAACACTCCAAGACCAGTCAAGCAGACTAGATCGGTGACGAAGCGGGCAAATGAAGGTACGTCAGGGGCCGGGACCAATAAGCGGCAAAGACAAGAGGATGGGCCTAATACAGCAGCGTGACTAGTGATTGGACACCAAAATGTAAGATCATACCAGAACAAATCATTCCAAGTTATTTCTGTCCATCATTAAGTGTATAGTATTTATTTTACGAATGTGTAACGACCCTAACAAGCTATGCATTTTTAACCAATTACGTTATACGATTTCATGAGAATAAATGCCGACCATTATTGTCATCATTATCATAACACTCATTTGCCCACATGCTGAACTCGTCTGTGAAATTAGGGCTTCGAACTCCACTCCAAACACGATTCAATACAATCTAGTGATATGAATTTTGTGATCATGTCATTCAGTGAGTTGAGCTTAAGTGAGATAATTGAGCAGTTGATAAACGCCAGTACAATCACACTGTATCCCACGGATTACCAAAACCCGATTGTGGAATATGCAGAGACAGCCTACCGCTTTACCAAAATTTTGAGCAGTGTGCCGAAAGGGGTGGTTTTGCGCCAGTGCGAACTGTTTTGCCGGTCGTATTTGGCTGAAGTGATCCAAGTTTTAAAAAGGATACAACACAAACCCAAGGCGGCGGCGGCGGTGTAGGGAAACCAGGAGCAACAGCAACGTGTTCTCAACTGTCATTGTCCAACCTGCTTCTTCCGCTGCCGACATACAAGTCACTGGTTCATAATGATGAAATAAGACTACATCATTTGACTCATTTGACGTGGCAAAATGGTCACCGGTGTCGGGCTTTGTTCAAGAATTGAGAGTCCACCACACAAGGATCAAAAGCTACCGCTTTCAGGAGTCTGACCTAAACTTCAACCTGGCAGTGACAAAGAACCTCAACGTGGTGAGCGGAATTGTCGCCGATGAAGATGCTGGCTCAACCACGAAGACTGATTTAAACCATTTGACTGTAGAGTACGGACTCCTGCATGCTGCCGAGTCTTTGGCTCGAATCGCCAAGTACCTCCACATTGCCACTGCGACTGCTACTGCCTAATTGAAGGACATAATGCAACACTGATCCTGAATGTGAGTTTAGATTTCTTGATTTAAACAACTCCAAGCCTAACACATTTACTTCTGCAATCCATAGAACAAACGTGACAACAATCAATTGTGGTTCACGTATTCAGAGGATGATGAGCTGAACTTCCAAATCAATGCGATGAGTCCCTTGCATTACTGTGTACGTGGTCATGACACTGGCCTACCTCTCATCCTGACCTATTGCACCCCGCAGGATTTCTATCCATACCAACGATGGGTGTACAATAAGAACCACGCCTTGCCATCCATTGGGTTCCAATGATAATGTGGCAACTTGTTCCCAACCACGACCGGCCTGATGACCCAACTAACTCATTCCCCATATTTATAAAATTATTGTGTGAATAAATTGATATCAAATTCGACTCTTGTATGTGATCTTGCATTGACAGTTAAATAAATCATTCATTCATTCATTCAAATTCAATTGAAAGTATACTTTTTGAATTCATATTCCTTTGGCTCCTTGTTGACTACATTCTGCAAACTCAGAGTAAACATGCCAGATAATGTCATTGCAACTTAATTAGTTGACTGCAATTTGTGGCAAGAGTGGACACTATATTCTCCATTATACAGAATGTACAGGATTATATACAGCATGAGGAAACAGTATGACCCTCAAAACTCTGAATTTACTTTCTTTCGAAGATCCAATTCAAGCATTTCCTTTGTTTTCGCTTCAAGTTCAACATCATTTGCATCATGACAATTTACATCATAACTGTACTGTAAAATACCGGATTGAAGTGAGCATTCATTCAAGTTTGAAGACT
>JAQIYH010000162.1:0-12426 GCA_034700885.1 Paratullbergia callipygos | reverse complement strand
CTCACGTTTGTCAACAGATTAAAAAATTGTAATCGTCATATGGCGGGCTCTTAAACTTAGTTCGCTAAGTTCGTATTCTTTATTCAGTTATTAGCCCGCCCTATGGGCTATTGTTTTTGTTGCCCTGTCCGTCTGTTAAGGTTTATATTTTTGGGGGGTACTAACACACCTGCAGCATGTCTCAGGACAACATGTATACTGAGGAGCATAGTGTTTACCGCCATCAAGCCCGCGACAGCGATCGAATACAAAATCTATGCAATAGGAACAAAAAGATTGCGTAAACACTACACGATGAAGCGAATTCAGAGGATATGTGGTATGCGTATTCGAACAACCGGTACGAAACCGGTATCAAAGCTGCGCGCCAACCGGTTGGCGCGCAGCTTTGATACGGCCAGACGTCACCAGCAGCGTTTGATGCTTGGTTGGCTAGTCTCAACTCGCCGTTTTGAACAGATTCAAAAATTGCAATCCTCGTGTGGCGGGCTCTTAAACTTAGTTCGCTAAGTTCGTATTCTTGTCTGGTTATCAGAATTATCACGTCGGACAAGTTCAAGGTCTGTGGTGTTTTATATATTCAATATTTAGTAAGTAGTAAATACTATTGTACCATTGGGATTATTGGCATTGGTTCATTGGCTGTATGCTTCTGCTTCTAGTGCTTGACTCTTTCAATGTTACACGAACAGGTCAATCATAAGCGTCTGCTTCTAGTGCTTGACTCTTTCAATGCATACGAACAGGTCAATCAAGTCAAGCCGTAGTAGTCAATACAATATACAAGTCACGACACGAGCAATGACAGCAATGAGACAATGAGAGTAACATTCAATTCAATAGTCTGGACTTGGAGTTGCATTCAGTTGCAATTTAACTAGTTTATTATGTAACTAGGAACAAGTTGTAGTTGTAGTGGAATACGATCAGTGATCAGTGATCAGTGTTCATGTTCAGTGATCAGTGATCTTTGCTTTTGGTCATCCTCATTATTTATGGACATGATAAATAAACTATTATTTATCATGGATAACTGATTGTACTGATTGCACTCCTGACTTCTGCTAGCCTATCTCTCGTAAGTTCAAGTGCTCATTTACTATCACATGTCGAATATCGCTCTAACTCGGTACTTCTATTGAAATTATCGTGAATTTGAGTTTTTGAGTGCAACAAGTTCAGGTTGAGTTTAAGTTCGTTGTGCATTGTTTGATATTTGTCAAATATTGTCTCGTCCAATTCAAATGTAAATAGTACATATTAGTCAAGTTGTCCGTTCTCGGTTGAGTCTTGTATGCTGTTGTTGGTTCATTCGCAAATCGCTGATTGATTTCAACTTTGGCAACTTACATTTGTTAAATTTGTTTTGTGTTTTGTCACTGGTTGCAATTGTATTTGTTGTTTGTCGTTATTCCTGAATCGCATTTCGCATTTGAGGGATTTGTATATGAAGGAATATGAACGATGATGAATTCATGAATTGATGAGGGGCATAAGTGAGGATGTGTCGGTGAGTCGATGTGAGTGTGTCAGGGGAGACTGGACTGAAGTTGGTTGGATCTTGGATTGCAGAGGAGACGTGTAGAAAGTAGGTAGGCAGGCCAGTTGCCTGTCTCAAGTCTCTCTCCCCTCATCATCACTTGCCACTCTGATGGTATTGTTGTTTGTTTGTGGCATTGCACACTCGCTCAGTCACTCACTACTCGCACCTGTCGCAGCCGGCTGACGAGGATCGCACATTCTCAAAGTATTCGCATTGACAGTAACACAAAGACGGCAAAGAATAAAAGAAAGTATTCGCAGTAGTCATGCATTCATAGCCAATGGGCGTCGGTCGGGGTTTTACGACACTTGAAATCTTGAATTTCTACTTCATGATTGCATATTGCATATTGTTTTGCATTGCACATTGTAGAATTACAAATTGCACATGGCAGTCTATTGAGTCTTGAGTGGCAGCTGGCAGGAGCGGCAGCATGCCGTTAATGGTTAATGTCGTAATACTAGAAACGATGAAATGAATGAACTCGAATGAGCGATAACTACAAATTTACAAACCTCGTTAGTCGTTAGTAAACAATAAACATGAGGATAATGAGGAAGTACTCAAGTATGAAGTATTACTTGAAGAATGAAGATTTGAAGATGTTGTCTGCCTGCACTGCATGCGAGTGGCTTGGCTACTACTCACCAGGTAGCGAGTTAACGTGAGAGAACTGGTTAGCAAACTTTCCCTCAACAAGGAACAATTAAATTAATTCGCTCTTCATGAGTCTGTGCCTGCTCACGAATCACAATGCCATGGTGATGGTGATCGATCATAGTGATCAGTAACAGTAAAACATGAGATAGAGGATTGTGATAGATTAAACATTAAAGATTGGGCAGAGCATTTAGGTGACTGACTGTCGACTGTGATTGAGCGAGTTGGTAGGTGGAGTCAGTGGAGTGGCACTCGGAGAAGAAAAGTCTGCAAAGTATTTGACAACTCATTGCCGTCCGACCGACGACCATCAAAGATCAAACAATAACAAATGCAAAAGATGTTTACAGTAACGTTCGTGCAAACAATTGCAAATATTTTTACGATTGTGGTCTTGTGGACGTGTCTGTCGCCTGTCGGCCTCGGATCACAATTCACAAACTGGTACTCTGGTTTCTGGTACATATTTTCATATAGTATCTCGTAGCTTAATAGGCCGCATCTTTTGTGGTGTCCACTGCGTGCTGGACCGCACCGCATCCTGTGCTCCAACACTGAAGGATTTCGCTACACTCGTTCGGCAAGGAGGCAAGGTTTGCCCTCACCAACAAAACAATGAGCCAACAAAACAAATTCATGCGATAGAAAGGAGAAGATTGGAGAACTGAAACGAATGACTGAAAGTCATTATTGAATCTTGTGTTCATCTTGGAAATCAAAGGTAGAGACAGGAGGGACACGCCTCAACTCAGAGAGTATTCATCAGAGAATTCATCCATAAATGTTTAAATGTTTATGTTTAGACTGCACTACCACAAAGATTGACAGATTGACTGATTGACCCAGTTCATTTATCATTTTCATTTCTCAGAGTACACAATGATTTGATGATTACACGAGCCTGACTGACTGAGTGAGTGTGAGGCAGACGAAGACTATTATAATTGTATGGTCTAAAAATACATATAACGTGTTTAAGTTCGTGTGTTGCAATCATTGATGCGGAGAGAAACATGAAACAGCTATAAAGTATAAATGAGAGGAGGACGAATATTAATAATAATATTAATAATAACTGCAACAACTTTCAACTTGACTATTGATTGACTATAGATTAACTTACTTGACTATTGACTTGATTTGGCAAATGGCAAAGGTTCGTCTGCTACAATGAGTGAGATGATGCTAATGAGTTAAATAATCTGAGTCGAGTCAGTCAATGAGATGACAATGATATTCAAATATTCGCCAATACAAAGACCAATACCAATAGTACCAAATGCAAAATATAAATCACGAATGATGTTGCAAGTAAAGCTGACCGACTACTTGCTATTTACGTATTTACTATATTTACTATCGCACGACTTGGCGACTGGGGACAATTGAGACTTGCGCACACACACACTTATGGATACAGCGTGTATTGGGCCTCATAAATCTCATTCTCTCATTGTTGTAGTTGAAATTAATTATTTGATTATTTAGTTATTTAGTTATTATGTCATTATGATGTCGTACGTCTGGAATGAAATTATTGAAATTATCTTCATCTCATACTTTCATACTATTCAGACTCAGGTATGGTAAACGTTAATTTGGTAAACATAAATACATAAATATGTACAGATACAAGGGTACAACTCATTTAACTCTTTAATCTCGTATTCTGCTAATTCTACACTAACACTATTATATTATGTACTTCTTCATCACACTCGCATCGTCACAATACGCCTGACAATGCAATGCAAAAATCCAATGGCAATGGCAACACCTCATCGTCATCATTGTCATCATGAACATAGTAGACACATAAACTCAAAACTATAGAACTATAAAACAAACACCAATACACCATACGCCACTATAGTATAATTTTGAATTTTGTGTAGTATAGATTCATTGATTGTATGACTGCGTAGCCATCCCAATCCCATATATGATATATTATGAGGACGAATGAGCCCTCATCAAAAACCCCAGTTACGCCAGCCACAGTTTGGGTGTTTTGTGTTGTGTTCGAGTGTGAACGAAACGATTCAAACGATGGTGGCAGTCGGCAGGCGGCAGACTTTGTGTTCCACCCTTTGGACTGCAATATTTACAAACATAAACCAATAAGCTATAAACCTCTCTACTCCTTACTCTAATGATACATGATAATGTCAGCGTAAACAACAACCGAACCAAACTAAAATTGGTCGAGAATGAGAATACAAAATAAAAATACGAGACCGGCTCAGTACGACAGAATTTCACGAGACACAATGTGCCAATCTGCCGTACGCCATTTAGCCCATTTACCATCATACATTCATCATTACATTGGACTTCATTTCATTACTATTCAACCTAACTTACCTAACCTGTTAAACCTCTCAACATTGTATCATTCATATTTTTCATATTGTACTTGTGTATGTGTACTTGTTCTACTGATAGACCGTAGAAGACTTGGAACTACATGAACTGATGCACTGCAGATGTTCTGGTGAGAAATGGGTTGTTGAGCATTGAGCAACGTTAGCACAGTTTCAGTCTTGCTCTTGAATGTCGTCCATCGTTCACTCCTTGTGGACCTCAAATCAGCCACGAGTCACATCCACATCACAACCTCACAACTCACAACTAGGTTTCTCTCTCATCCCATGTCAACTGAACGGTATTCACACTCTTCGCCATTGACTGACACTGAGGCGACTGAGGACTTGTGCTGTATCAAATCTCTCAACAGTGAATAGTGAATGCTTATAAATATATAAATGGGGAACGTACAAATTATAAAAATATAACGTAATTGTGGACTGTGGATGGTGGTTACGTCCTTACCGGTCCCACCAAAGACCAAAACGCAAAAAAGTGCAAGTGATCATTGATTTACTAGTGATCTGTTATCTGTACGTACAGATGCAGATGCAGAGAGTGAAATCGATTAATAATTTGGAAACTGGAATATCTGGAAACTCAACGACATTTTGCATTTGGATTGCTTTGCTACAGTTTTACACAGTCTTTTAAGTTAGTTGGTCAAGTGAATGAAAATTAAACGGTGACCAAGTGAGCATGAATTGAACAGATTGAGCGAGGTAACGTACTATTAAATATATTACGCCCGTTAAGCATTAAGCCGACTGGGTGACACGAGGTTGAGGTTGGCCAGTGAGATAAACAAGGGAGTAGAGTCAAGACAGTCAAGAGTGCAGTTAAGATTGACCTTCCCATTCGTCCTTGAGTTGGACGCCAGAGCATACGTAGCATAAGGACGTAGGACAATAAATGTTGTGTTTGTAGTTTGTTGCCATTGTTGCCGGTATGTGTTCATTCCACTCCACTCCATGTCTATCTAAAGTTCTTCATTTGGTATTTTGGTAAGTTCAATAATTCAAATCTTGAGGTTACGTAAACTGATGTCTCTTCGAGCTTATGACGTTATGACCACCCTCGACTCATCCATGACCATGACCACTCATTGTGCTCCTCCTTTTGAAACTCGCTCGTAAGAAAAGTTCCAGTGACTATCATTTTGCAACGAAAGAAACCAAAACCACAGTTTGAGATTGCGATAAATTCATCAATTTAAATTCGAATTTGAAACTAGTTGTTTCTATTGTCGATGATGAACTCCAAACCCAAGTCAATTTGTGATCCATTAGTGGTGGGCAGTGGGCTTCACTAATCACTAATAAATTCTATTTCAGCAAAGAGCAAATGTAAGTCAGAAGTCAATAGCTGAGCATTAGCGATATGACTGGACTCTCACTGGGCAATGCTTTCATTTATCATTCCACGACTAGCCGATAATCGTGTTTAGAATTTAGAATTGTGGGTTTGGTCTTTTGGTTTTAATTGATATTTTTGATATGTAATATGAATATTGAATATGATGGACGACCAGTCCAGGGAGCATTAAATTATTAAAACCTTTGGTGCTTCGTGCTTGACCTCTTCAATTTCTGCCCAAATTTCCAAATCCATAAATACCATAAACAATAAACATTGCAAACCCATTCCGCCGTTCAACTCTTCGCCAGTTTTGTAAAACATGAAATGTAGTGAAATGCAAATGCAACTGTTGTTCCAAGAAGAAGGTCAGCAGTGGCCAAGGCAGAGGCAAAGGCTAAGGGAACTGAGCAACCAACATTTAACTATTTGATGCATGCGAATTTGGGACTAGGTCAACCAGTCAAGGACACAATGCTCATGTGCAGTGCAGTAACGAAACTGGAATGGGAAACTCGTATGGATAAATAGATAGATAAATTGATAAATAAATAAATAATCAAACAGATAGCCGAAGCACTAAACGACTAAACCATTAAAATGGTTGCTAGCCTAACATTGCTAATTTTGCTAACATTAACATCGTATGCGTAATGCATTTGCATACGATGTCTTAGGATCACCAATTTCACCAACACTAAATTATAATTAGACACAATTGTTGAACAATAGTTGAATTTAGTTGATGAAGAAACAATGAAACAAATCATGTCTCGATGTCTGTACTCTGTAGTACTACATAGAAAAGGTTGCATCTAATCTAATGATAGCTATGAAATGATCCTAGAGATGAACTCGTGACTGGAGATTAAGAGATTAACTAATCGTGCATCTTGCAAGATCAGACTTATTAAAAATATATTAAAAGGTGCAAGAGATATTCTTGGAATCAGACAGCACGTGAAACATGTCCAGATTCCAGACTCATAAATAAAGTTAATAAAGTTTTTACACTTACGACTTGTACAAACAACGAACTTGCACAAACAACGTCACGGGATGACAATTAAATATTCAATTGACAATGCGAACAATGCCCAAATCTTAAATGTTTATCTGGATTTCATTTGAACCCATAATTACTGTTTCTCTTCTATAAGGCGATGAATTATTAGCATGAGATGAGAGGCGAGAGGAAGAGGACTAAGAGCACTAAGAGGAGTCTCTGACTTTTGACTTCTGTTAACTTAATAACTTTTGACTGATTACTGATTCTTGTTTCATTCTGAAACAATCCAGTCTCATATCTCATTCCCTCATTGGTAGTAGTCAGTGTGAAATCTAAAATTGCAAAATTGGAAAACATTCCATAGTATCCCTCTCTTCATATGATATCATGTGGGCAAATTTCGCACTGCATCTGCATTTTCTGCATCTCTATTTGAACTGTTTGTGTGCTTTACTTTCGTTGCATCAATTGCATGAATTTGCATCTGTGCACTGTGCACGGCTTGAATTATCTGAACACTAGCTGGCTGGGGCCCGCCAAGCCGGGCCAACCTCGAGGGTTTTATTATCATGCCATATTTGGCAACTCCGTGGGGGAAAAATCTTTAAACTCAGTTTGAATGTAAATATATTCAATTCTATTTAAATGAATAATTTTAATTCAATATTCAATAGACCAATTTAAAGAAGTGTACTTCTATGCACTACTACTTTCCCAATGAAGACCGTACTGGTATGAAAACCATATAAAAGTATGATTTCCATACATGATTACTACTTGAAGCGCACCGATCTGCGATTAAGCGGTTAGAACTTTGCTTGTTAGTCCGGGCTTCATATCACTTGAAACTTTTGTAACGGGATTCCGGTTAAAACCGGGCTGCCAGTCGTGGAATGATCCCTTTTCGCACCCCATTTGTTTTTTCGCTATTTTGGAAACACAATTTGAAAACAAAACCATTGGGACCAGCTTTAGTCAGAGTCGTAGTCAGAGTGACACCGCCCTATGTAGTTCCCTTAATGTTGTGGCGATGGAGAAATCCTCGGGCCACCTATATTCGTAGAAAGACGCTTCCACATCCACGTTTCCACATCCACATCTCCACGTTTCCACATCAACGTTTCCACCACATTTCTACATCCACATTTCCGCGTTTCCACATCAGCGTTTCCACATCCACATGATTTATTTGTCTAGTTCCTATCCACCCACATTTCCACGTTTCCACACCCACGTTTCCACATTCACATTTCCACGTTTATATGTCCACATTTCCACGTTTCCACATTCACATTTCCACTTTTCCACGTCCCCGTTTCCATATCCAGGTTTCCACATCCACATTTTATATTGATCTAGTTCCTAGCCATCCACATTTCCACGTTTCCACATCCACATTTCCACGTTTCCACACATTTCCACACTTCCACGTTTTCACAACCATATGGATGGTGAAATGTGGATGTGGAAATGTGTGGGAACGTGGAAATGTGGAAACGTGAAAATGTGGAAACCGTGCCATCGCAGACAGTCAGGCAGGCAGTCAACAATACATTCGTTTATTTAAATTGGATTCTGATATTCTGAGAAGCCATAGCCATCACGTTTCACGTAGTTAGTACATGCTTGATGTTCCTATGTTGTCACTGCTTGTTCAAAGTGCAACCATTTGAATTATTTGAATTATTCATGACATTCGTGCATCATAACTTCTTAACTTCATAACTTCAAAACAGACTAAACAGAGCTTCATCTCATTTCTTATAGTAAGTACTCGTAGCTCGTACTGGTCGTACTCGTGCTCTTCAAGTTATATAACCAGATGAGTAATAACTAAACTCACACTCACACACGTGGGACGTGGGACAAGCGCCAATGCCGAAATGCCTTGAAGCACCAGCACAAGTGCAGAGTTGCACAGTGCACTGTAGTGCACAGTGTTCAATGCACTGCAACGAACAAGCAAGATGAGCAAGAAACACGTCAAAGTCAAGATCTGCTGAAGCGCTGAAGGACAAATGGACAAAGCAATTTGTAAATACATAATTTCCACTCATTTCATAATTTCATTTCATCCTATGAAAAATGAAACCAAAATGCCTTGGACTCAGACTCTTCGAGTGCAACTTCTGCAACCCAGTTACTCTAGTTACCCATTACCCATTCCAGTACCCATTTCCATTACACGTCGTCAGTCTGGACTCTGGACGATGGTACGACTTGATATGATTCCAGGAACACATTCTAGGAATTAACCAACTAACGTTGACTGCCTGTCTTTTTGTTCAAGTTCAAGTTATACTTTATTGTCAAAAATGCAACACAACACCGAGTCCGTGATATTACAACAGCATTGATGACATTGAAAAACGAATCGTACAAACTAAGCTTAAAATTTGGAAATTTCGTTTTTGTCTTTCTTCCAAGTCCATAACAGTAAAGGTAGTAGTAAAGGCGGAAATTTGCACAACATTGACAACATTCCTTTCGTCGTTGTTGCGTTCTTTCTTCAGTTGTTAATTTTCAGCTTGTTTTATTTTTGTGGGTGGCTGAGATACCAAAATGAAAATACCAACCACACTCTACTGACTATTGACTACACAACAGCACAACAACACAACACATTGCTCATGCATGCATTACATTTTTGCGTTGTGGAATTTGTAATTTGTGGTTGACCGTTGACAATTTAATATTTAATATACTGTCGTCGGACTGAATTCTGAATGACAGACATGTTTCAGTAATGTTGTATAGTGACTATAATGTATAAGTTGTATATGTTGTATATGTTGTTTGCATTTATAATTTGGTACACCTTTCAATGACCGCAAAACGATTGGCGAGTATGGCGAGTGTACAGTTGTAGAGTTGTACAGGTACAGATACAGCAGCCAGCTTGAACGTGTTGTGAAGTTAATCATTAATCTCCAAGTGGCATTGCAATTACAAAGTTGAAATTTGCCAATCGAATTTACCACGAAGTGAGGCATCGAGGCATGCGGCTTGCAATTCTGCAATGTTGTATCCAGACAACTTTGGTTGATTGTCATCAACATCATACGAAACCTATCTGCCATCTGCAATCTGATCTAGTACATAAGTACATTTACATTAAGTACATTAAGTTGATATATTTCGTGGTCGGTTAGTTAGTGACAGAATAGAGAAAAGACAAAGGAGGATGAGTGAGATGAGATGAGATGCGAGTGGAGTCCGAGGTAGAGGATGTCCAGACACAAACTAATCTCCGGATTATGGTTTATTAATAATTCCTTTGCTAAACTTAAATCTTGTGCTGAAATCTTTTCAACCAGAATATTGAATATCTACTATTTAAATATTTAAATATTTAAATATTTTTATTTTTTATATTTTATTATTAGCAGCGTTATATGTAAACTTATGCTTTTCTGTGTTGGCACGTTGGGAGCAGAAGTGGAGAGAGTCATGAGCTCGTGAGTGGCTAGCATTGAACGATTGAACGCTACTACCCTTGAAGCATGACCTGCATGTGGCTTTGGCTTTGACGTTCTGTCCCGAGATTAGATTGGATTGAACCGATTGAACCATTTGCAATCTGAATCACAAGTAAAGTGAAGACAGATCCAGAAGTAGTTGGGCTTCATTAATCATTTCAAATCATTTGAGATTTGACTCACTCAGTGTTCAGTGTTCAGTATTGAGTTACCTGACTCCATTCGTGCCACTCGATTTCTTGGCCTCCAACTCAATACTCCAATCTGTTTTTGTGTGTAGTGTAAAAGTGTAAGGCCTAGTACGTGTGCGTGTTTTGTATTTATTTAAAGGAAACTAACCTTCATCGTCGCATTACAAGTCTATTAAAGGACTTTTGTGGAAAGTGCATTGAGAAATTGAGATTAAAGATTTTCATGGTTTCCTCTTCCTTTTCCTCCTTCCCTGATATAACTTTAACTTTAACTCCGGACGAGGCCAGTTGTTGCCTGCCAGATTCTCCTGTTACCGCAGCCACAGGAACAGTTTCTTACTCTTCTTTCTTTTCTTACTTTTCTTACTCACTTTGCTTTGTTGCTTTGACTGACCACCATCATCAACCTTCCATCCGCGTCAGTCGTCAGTCAGCTTAAGCCACCTTGTACCTTCCTTGCCTTCCTTTTGTCAGTCATATGGTAAACCTTCGCTCCTCACTTCTCTTCTCTTCTCTTCTCTTGCTCAGCTCAGGTTTCATATTTCTGTACGCATTCTATTTCTCAATTTGCCACTCCACTTATTATTATTTGTGATTTCCACTTGCTGCTGACTTTGCTGACTTGCTCACGAGGCGAGTGGCGAGGGTCCAATTTCTTCACACAATTTGCTAAATTCTTAGTCATTTAAGTGTCATTGTCCTTAAAGCAGCGTACGTGCGTAATTAGTAAATTGCAAATATATTTCCTTGATGTGTGATGCGAAATGAGAGAGAAGTCGACAGTTGGCTAAGCCCTAAGTTAACAGACTAAAAATTGTGGACGTCAGTCAGCTTAAATTATAATCAAAGGTTCTTATTTTAATTTTAACTTAACATAACAGTCGTTGTTTCTTTGTTTCCATCATTGCAGAAGATTGTGGAGCTGGAGTCTAGGAGAAGGAGAACGTGATCGCCGCCCGACATCGTCATCATCCCTACCAGCAACAAACCACAACCACCGTCATTGTCTCCAGTTCCGACTTGGACCCTGACTGGGCAGTTTGATGAAGCTTGAGAAGATGACGAACAGTGAAGAAGCAAGTATTTCCGACAGTCTGTCGACAACGTCCTCAGTCACATCCAGCAAACTGAACGACCTGAACACGTCGCAGAGCACAAGTCATCGGAAATCCTTCTCGTCATCCTGTGGCCAAGATGACCGCTCTCCGGCAACCATTTCGCTCCCGTTCAGTGTCATCAGTGGCGAGAAGGTGGCGCACGTTTGTCAGACGACTGAGGGCTCCTTGACGCTGACCAACTACCGCCTCTTCCTCCAGGCGAGAGACACCAACTACAACATCCCGCTCGGCCTGATCGACCAGGTCGAGTGTCGAGAAATCTTCTTCCTCCACATCAACTGCAAAGATGCGCGCTACATCCGCAGCACCTTCCCCAACAACGAAACTGTGACCGACGTCTGCAAGAAAATCCAACAAGCCGTTTCGTCCAAACCCATTGAAGACTACTTTGCGTTCTCATTCTACGAGAGACTCGAGGCAGAGTTGTCGGACGACATCAAGCAACAACTTGGATTCGAACTTCCTTCGTTCCCAACCCCAAAGGAGAGATTCGACGCTGAAATCAAACGCATGGAGTTCAATGTGGAAAACCCGTGGCGAGTCTCAGACGAGAACAAAGATTTCGAACTCTGCGGCTCGTACCCAACCCACATCATTGTTCCTAACTCCATCGACAAGAAGAAGCTGGAACAAGTCGCCTGCTTCAGAAGTGCACGCAGATTCCCCGCCGTTGTCTGGAGGTACAGTCTAAAACTTAGAAACT
>JAQIYH010000161.1:0-12431 GCA_034700885.1 Paratullbergia callipygos | reverse complement strand
AAAATGTTGTTGTAGAATCATCATCATCCCTCTCAGTTGTACTTGATGGAGAAAATGTTGTTGTAGAATCATCATCATCCCTCTCAGTTGTACTTGATGGAGAAAATGCTGTTGTGGATGAGTTGCTTTTAGTTGTCAACTCAGAAACGTATTTCGTGCTGGTGATTGTAGGTGAAGTGGTTTCTCTCTTGTCACATTCTAAATTTGGAAAGATTGATAGTCCTAGGTTGCATTTCAGATTTTGTGGAGAAACCGTTGACATCGCTATAGCCTTCCCTAGTGCGTGTTCGAAGCTGGGATTTGCCGGCGTTCGGAAGATGTAATCTTGGTTGCTGTATGCAGCTTGGTACCCAATTTCAAGCGCCTTTTGGTTTAAGTTAATAAAATGGTGTAGAGTTGGCTGACCGCACATATTGATTCTGCAAAACCGTTGCGAATTATTGGTCGGGCCTTCTACTTGATGCATAATTTACAACTCACGAAGTGTGATTGTCCAGTGTTTTACCTGAAATCTTGTTGACCTTGTGGCAGTCTTCGGAAGTCCTCAGATGTCGGGTCGCATACCTTTTTGTAGCCAGCTTCACTACTTGCTTCCAAAGAGCTCCTGTCGATATACTCACTCACGGTTGGTAATCCCATTGCTTCCATGTTGTTGTTTGCCTCGTCCTTGAGTTCTTTCATTGTCGGGTATTTCTGTGATAGCATATTCACAAGTGAGAATTGCCACGTGGGATATACTCACAGGCCCGCATCCATTTACCTGTTCAAGTGCTTTAGAAATATCCGCATCGTTTGGGCACTCGGATTGTGGGCAACCCAATTGTTGTGTGAATAGCGAACCTTGGGATGACCAGTCTCCGGTTTCAATAGTGCCCAGCAAGTGAGCCGGAAGTGTACCATACCGCTTAATTCTATTTCTGTAGTTGGGATTTTCTCGTAACTTCATTCTTGTGTAAGCATGCAACACGTTGTAAAGTGGTTTGACCTCATTCCAAAGCTTCTCAATATCAAATGGCAACGATGCATGCTTACTTCTTTCGCTTGCCTTTCCTTCGTATGGCTTGAGTCTCCCTTCACACACATTCTCAAAACCTAGGCAACGACTTAGCGTTAGGTCCACTGCGTGTACAAATGTGTGGAATCTTACGTTTGACGACACCTACCGTTTGATACTGCAATTGAATTCTCATAGTTCAACTTGTCCATGAAATCGTACGGACTTGGTTTTGTACTGGAACCAATCGCTTCATGCCAGTGTCTCCAATAGTACAACTTTTCATCATAGTCGGCTGCGGCCTGCATTTTGTCTTCTACATCTGTGAACTAAATGTGTTATGACTATGACCAGCAAGTTGGCAGGACAGAGATCTCTCTTGACACCTTACCTTGTTTACCTAACGTGGGAATGCAGTCATCACTCAATCCATTTGGATTATACTCACAAATTTTTGTGGTTGAAACATGAGTCATCAATTCGACATTGAATTGGTTTATCTGTAAGATGTTATGCATATTTGACATCCTGAACCAATACAATCAGTCACGTTTTTCATACTTTGTAAATGGCACCAGTCGCATTATTTGGCCCGTCAATTCGATAGTACTCAAACGCTCGTCTCAGCTTAGGATCTGTAAACTCCTCCCAATCTGGAAACTCTGATCGAATTTCTTGTTGATAATTTCGTTTGAGATCCACAAAGGTCGCTAGTGAATCTTGCTACGGTCAAAATACTCATTAAAAATAGAGGCAGATTGTGTTGTGTGTTGCTTCTATCAGGACCTTAAACATGGCCGTGTCGGACTTACATAAGCTTTGCTAGTTCCAGCCGTAATCCCTGTAATGAAGTTCCATCGAGTCTCCATTGTTTCTGACCATTGTCGTGAGTATTCCATATTCATTTCTTCCAACTTTGCCCAAGCAGATTCTTCATACAATGAGTTAGGTCTGCCTGCACTTTCATTCGAGCTTTGATACCTCTCACCTCCTACGTACCTACTTACCTTAATTCGATGACTGGATGTGCCATAATATTTTGGTTTAGCACTTATGCTTGTAATGTACACCAGAACCAGTGCAAGCGCAACTGTAAAGAACGTCAGTATAACAGTGCTGATTCTGGAGCAGAAAAGATGCATTTTGTTCTGGACTGAGCCAAAATTCAGTCCCAAATGGTAAAGTTGCTCCTTAGATTTCTAGACTGTGGAAAGGATCAATGGAATTACGTGCACGAGGTTATGGAATGAAACTGATCGATACAAAGACGATAGAAATTGAATGCCGGAAAATGAAGTATGAATTTGAATTTGCCAACGACTTGCCTAAAAGCAGTACTAGCAATTCCGATAAGATAATGAAGCTCGTCGGCATGGCTTAGTGACCCAATATAATTGGACCTAAAATTCGTACAATTTCCTTTGTCGGTTTGTTCATCTTGTAATTCATTCCTTCAAGCCATAAAAGAGATAAAACTGATCATTGGAATGATTGGGGGTTTCGTGTGAGTAAATTGAATTCTCATCTCGTGACTTTACTACTCTACTACCAAAACTACTAATGCGACCCTTCCATTTCAATCAAACGTTTTTAGTCATCTCTGCTCTGCATTAGCAGGAACATCAGGCCTCAATGCCTGGTGAATATTATATTCAACAACGTCATTCTCAGTTTCATTCGGTCTCAATTTCAGCTCTATTCAAATAGATATGAGGACGGAGTTGGATGGCGGAAGGCAGAACTAATTGCATATTAAATTGATTCAATGACACCGTTGTGATAGCCGGGGGATTATATTCGTAGGACAATGAAAGAATTTTCTTATATTGTTCGTATTGCTGTGTTTATCTAACAGACTATAATACAGGGAATTGTGATTTGGCAATCAAAACACAATCACTGCCAACATTCACGAACGCAAATCAATGACACCATATTCAGTGCGCGTGAGATTATTACTTACATTCATGCAATATGATCGTGTTCTCATCAAGTCAGCATTCAGCTGGCATATAATTTATATATCTAGTTTATCCACGTGACTATGCTGTTAATACTTATCCGCCCAAAGTGTGGCCCACATGGCCATAAACCAACACTCATCACTCATCACTCATATTTGGAAAGGATGAACTTGAAATGAAATTACATTGATGACTTAATGAAGTGGAATGTTTTCATGACAATTTGGTTTGATGATGATAATCCAATTGAATCGTATTTGAATGTATTTACCGTAGTAGCGTGCGACTAGTCTTGCAACACTCTAACTGCTCGAATCGAACAAGTGAGTGCTGTCGGGTTAGTTGCCAAATATTCTTCCTGGCTCTCCAGAATGTACACATTTTACGACATTGTCCCTACCTCAATATGGTAGCGACGAGAAGGTTGTAGAACGAAGAGAGTAAATTGCCCACGATTCAATGGATGAGTTTGTGTAGTGATCGTGATTTTGATCTGTGCAATTATACAACAACAATTATGTAACCCAACCTACTCCGGAGCAATTGCAGCAAAATACTCCCATTTAATCTACGATGCTCCAGCCAGGAAAAGTTTGAGGCTTTTGAATATTGTTTTTAATGCTCTTGAGTCTTGAGAAGAAAGTTTGTCAAATGTTTAGAGCAATTACTCAAAGTGCAGTCGAAATACAAGCACCGACACTGATATTGTTAAGTACTTTGCTTATTTATTTACGCAAATGTAAATTAGTAGCCGAACAGCAGAGAAAAGATTCAGTTCCACTGTTGAAGAAGCAGTGGGCCGGAACGGACGGCGAACCAAGTGTTATCGTGAGTATGTACTGTGTAGGCAAATTTGTGATGATATTTGCAACCACCTTAGCTTGTGTCACTGGATTGCTACCAACGTCCATCCCTTTGCAAGCATGGCCTGGCAGCAACAAGGTCCGCACCCTACCATGGTTCCATTTCTACTCAGTATTCGCAATTACAGTGCACCTTCTTGGCATTGCAATTTACATTGACAATGCTTTACATGGAGCTGAGATTTCATCACATGTACCAACTGTGCAGAATATCCAATTAGCATTCTACATGTTTCAAACATACCTTCTAACAATAGGAACACTGGCGGCACGCTTGTACTTTATCTATCAAGGTCGCCATATGCTACGCCTATGGAAAGCCATCAATGTGCAGGAACCTAAAATGCCATTCTGTGCCATCCTTTTGCTATTTGGTATCCTCTTCATGCGATGCGCACTTGAAACTGGGTACACACAAATAATATATGACAACGATTGGTACTTTGGTTCACACAACCATTCCTATGTGAGCATAATCTTCAACAAGTGTGTTTCATGCCAGCGTCCATTTTGTACTCTCTTTGCACCCGTACCATTGTTTGCACTTTCTTGTGTAATTTATCAGTTTACAATTGTAACACTGATCGCACTCACAAACATGCTGGTAGAATTTTCTTCACAAATCCTTCAGGACAAAGACACACGTTTGTACCCGTCGTCTAAAACTTCCCAATCCATAGATTTTACATCACTTGGAAACGCGTCCCAGCATCTGGACACCCTTTGGAGAAATCAGTTCCAAGAAATTCGACTCTGCTTTGATTCATTCACCTCCATATTCGGACCGATACTTTTGCTACACTTTTGCGTCGCAGTTATTAATTTTATTAACACTGTAACCTCCTTGCATGGACACGACTTAGAACCAACGTTCAACATTCTGTGGAGTGGAATGATTTTGAGCTTTATTGAAGTTTGTGCTTGGGCACATGCAAAAATCGAAGATTGTCAACGGTCCCTTCAAGACTTCCTAATCATTTCTACCGCAATCAGCAGGCTGGGACACATGAGATCTGAGAGAATGCGAATCGGAGCAGAAATTATTTGTAGTTGGAAATGGAAAGTTAGCGTTGGTCGTGGGTTCTTTGTAATTGATCGTTCATTGTATGCCGGCATGTTGACGTTTATGCTATCTTATACCATCGTAATCTTTCAAATTCGTCAATAGCAGATCCAGTTGGCTGCTACTTGCCATTTGCGCTGTGTCATCGTAGCATATGTTCATCAGCAATTAGTATGGTTTAGAGTTTGACCATGAGGCCAGGAATCCAGATTTTGTTAAGTAATAATTACTGCACCTGGAGATGTGCAAATGTTAGGTTTAACTGACAAATATTTGACAAAACGTTCTCTTCAAACTTGTGGAAGTAACAACAATAAGTACGTGTACAGCCTTTGGTCGCCCATATTTCGTCAAACTCAAATTGCTGACAGAAGCATGTCATTTAAATTGCATGCGTGAAAGTTGTTTAGTACAAGTTGGCTATGTTTAGCATGTATCAAGTGTAGTTATGCTTTGAATTGGAAAGATGTAATTTGCAAATCAAGGCGGCGTTGGGCTTTGCTAAGTAAACGTGGCATGTACGCGATTAAAAAGTAAAATTTAAGGACTGTCGCAGATTCGTGTTGACAATTTTAATATTGGTATAATTATAAACGTTTTCAATGATCGTATTGGGCGTAATTATGTAGATTACAATCGTGACTAGGAGCAGTTTGTTTGATTGCGAAAGTATCGTAACGTTAGTTAGAAATGCGCATTGTTGGCAAAAGCTTTGGCGAAAATATAATCCTGCCGTGTATGTTGCAAATTATGTCCTTCCTCTAATTGGTTAAAGGCGATGTGGAAGTAACTGGCTGCGATTACTACAATTATATTTAAAACAATATATCTGAGGGGGTACTTGTGGGTTACGCCCGTGAGCTCGTTTCGTCCATGGAAAATAGAAAAATCACTTCTCGTTAGTTTTACTATTTTGAAACCATTCGAATTATGGTTGCATGTATTGCGAACTTTACGACGTAATTTGTGCCACCAGTTTTTGATCCGTCTCAACTATTATTATGCAAAAGATGTTCGTATCGAAATGAATTTCGGAATAATGTTATTCCAGTTGTAATTACAAAACAAACTAAAAAGTGTTCTAATTGCAGACGTTTACCCGAATAAAAAGCAAATGTCCAACTTTATGCTCATTCATTCCAAATCCAGTACTTGTACAGAAATGGTTCGCACATGCATGAGACGCTTGGCAATCACAATTCCGAATTTCATACCTTGGTTGTCTGGATTATTGCCAGTGGCTAATCCATTCAATTCTTGGCCAGGTAGCAAGAGAATTCAAATTCTACCGCGATGTCATCCGTACACCACGTACACATCAGTACTGCAGTTACTGAGTATTGCCATTTATTTAGACTTTGCTACAAATGTCGGAACTTCAACTCCGACAATAATGTCAAGCAGTATTAAGCGTGTCTACTACTTATTCCATGCTTTCTATGGACAAGCGAGTATCTACATTTCCTCCTTTTACTTCATCTGTCGGGCAAGAGATATGATTTGGTTGTGGAAATCGATCGAGACAAGAATGCATGTCAGAAGAATTCCTTTGTTGGCCTCAGTCCTTTTGCTCGCAAGCTTCGGCGTATGTATTTTCGGTGAAGCCATTTTCTTTGACGAAGCTTTGGTTAGTGACTGGTATAATGGAGTTTATAATAGAACGATCCTACACTCACTCCTTCCACAATGCATCTCATGCCAAGTTGCAATATACAAGTTTGCCAGTTTACCCACACTTGCAGTCAGCACTTCATTGCTTCAGTTTGCAATCTTGACATTGATTCCATTAGCAAATGAGTTTCAAGAGTTCTGCGCAGATGTCATGTACCAGAACAAAGTCACTATGATTAATATTGAGACAAGTGTGTTGATGAAGCAACAGAAGAACTCGTCACAATTACCAAATGCAAAGGAAAGTTTGGTTGTCCAATTTCGTAACCTTCAACGTAAGTTCGAGGCGTACAACAGTATTTATGGACCCATATTCTTTTTCCTCTTTACGACATCAATCACATTCATCATCGCTAGTATCACAACAGTTCATGATGTTGACCGCATGTTGACACACATTTATGCTGCAGCATGGAGTGCATGTAATATTTGTTTCATTGAGGTTGCTGCAGGTGTACATGGAAGAATTGAGGACTCGCAGGCAGCTCTGCAAGAAATGTTGATCACATCAGGAGATGATCGAACGGTTGAGGTCGGTAGAAGAGATCAGAGAAATGTTGCAATGCTTGTGTGCGGCTGGCAATGGAAGGTGTGCGTTGGGCGTGGGTTTTTTATAATTGATCGCCAATTGTATGCAGCCATATTGTCATTCATTCTCTCCAATGTCATCGTCTTGCTTCAAATTGGAAAATAGACTTTTCCAGATCTGTTAGTGCGTATCCATTAATACATTACGTGTCTAGCATCATTCACCCTTCTAAAAAGTAAATTCACCACTTATTTTATTACTACCGGGACCTCAACTTATTTCACTTATTCTCTACCAATATTTGTGCCAATGGGCGCGCGATGGTTTCGTACGGCCAATCCATAGAGCCATGATTTGGCTGATACTCCTTTGCTCCAGTGTGTCTGAATGTGACCATAATTGTCGCGACATTGTTCCACCTTCTTCGAAATATGATGGACACAAAATATCCACTTCGGTTCTATTTCAAGATATGTCTAGTATTGTACTGCTGAATACTGGCGGGAAACCTATTGTATGGCTCCGGATTCCGTGGGAAGTGACCACATTGCTTCCAAATATTGTCACGTGAATCACCACGAAATCTTTTACATCATTTGTAGCTCTACTGTACATTGTTGAGTAGATTAATTGATTTATTTCAACTAAACCAGGCGCAATGCAATTTGCACCTTACATTTTAAGTACTTGAGGTATTTTTCACGGGCAGATTTTTCCTTCGTCGATGGATGCACATTCGGAATTTCAAAACCTTGAAGCAGATAAATACAATGTTCGGCATTTAAAAGTACCACTTTTCAGTTAGCAACTGGAAACAAACAACTGAAAAACATAGATGGGCTGTTTACAAAGCTGCTAACGGTCAATGTTCTGAACACTTTGAACATTAGGCTTGTTGATACCATAAGGAAAAGTGCCCATACATGTTTTCAATTAAAAATTGTTTTTAACAGTTGCTAAGTGGTACTTTTAATTGCCGAACAGTGTATTGCTGATATCTGAATTCAAAATCGTCACGACCCGAACCATCTAATGTGACCTCGCATTCCTTGAACGTATATAGCTGAATAATTCCTTCACGTTTGGTGATAGCCCTCCATCTCCATATGGCCAAGAAGTAGAAACGATCATCAAGATCATCGGAATAAATTCAGCACTTTTCTCAATCACTTCCATTTCGCTTCACACTGAGTTCGTTTGCGAGAGACGTGGAAATTTCTAATGGAGTAACTTTGCACTGTCAATCAAAATTGCTTGGTTGATTTGCCCGTGTTGGTCTTGCCCTCTTGCCAGGATATTCTTTTGAATAGTGAACCTTGTTGTGTCGCATGCATGCAGAAAACCAGCAGTCCTATGCTGTCCTTGAGGATCAACATAAAAATATTCCCACCTGGGACGGACGGTAGGACTCCGAGATACGATACTGTCAACAAGTATGCATTCTGTCCTTATGCGAGTTGTACACTCATGAGATGCAGTTCAGTGTAAATATCGTGAGGTGGATACGGACTTTGAAAATTTTATGTATTTCTGTTCTTGTTGCGAAAACCGAGTCGCTATCACATGGTAGTTTCTAAATCCTGTCCATTCTGGCATGTACAATCAAATGGCTTAGAATCAAATTGGATATGTTCAAACAGATGTGGGTAGATTTCTCGTATTTCATCGTCCCTCCTTGCTTCTCTGGTAATTCATTCCTTGTTACATTACGCCTTCGAGTTAATACAGAAATAAACCAAAGTGGATTCAGTATTTGTACTTTTAATCGTTTTGTCTTCGTCATATTCTATCTCAACCAATCAATGAATGTATTCTGTTTCCAATCCGTCCGTCAGTTGGTAATCTGTCATTTCAGCTCATGTCAACCCAAACGTTCACCATAATATGCAACTGCATCAAGCAAATAGTCCACATCCACTTTAGTCAAGGCTGAGTTCATCATCGGAAACTTTATTAATGCAGGTTGTGAATGGTTGAGTCGGTACTGAGCAACGAAATCCATTACTCCATGTCTTGCCAGTGTGACCTCAAGATCAAAGGAGACTTTGGAAAGCCGTTCATTGTATTCTGTGATGTTTGATGGTCGGTTTGCGCCACGTAAGCTGGTAGGCACATAATAGAAGCATACATTTGTTATGTCAAATTCCTTCAATGCTGGCCTAAATCCTTCGTGTTTTCTTTGGTGCAGTTGCTGAACCAAATACGCAGCGTTGTCCATGACAAGATTCACATGACCCTCGAATCCCTTCCGTCCAATTGCTTTCCAAAGAAACCACAGTTTGAATACATTGTTCCGTTTGTCAAGTTGCAAATGATTGGCACCAATGTCCCACTTCGTTCGATTGTACAAGGCATAATTCCTTTCGGCTTTTGGCAGCCCAATTCCAAATGTCTCCCTTAAAATATTTTGCCGCCTTGTGACAAGTACGGCAATGGTCATAGTTGCACCGAGAAGTTTATGAAAATCTGTACCGAAAGAATCCACTTGTTGAAGACTGCTACTGAGCCGACCATTGTAATGGTCGGACATGGCAAGCAGACCACCAACCATTCCATCCACGTGACACCAAAGCCCATACTTTCTGCACAGCTTCACAATGTCGGAAACTGGATCAATCGCACCATACACGGTCGTTCCTGTCGTGATGCATACAAAGAATGGAATATTTCCCTGTGACAAAGTATCTTTGATATCTGCTTCGAGACGTTTTGGTTGCATACGACCATTGTCATCCGAATCCACTATGATGACATTCTCAAACCCAAGATTCTGAATAATGAATCCCTTTTGTGTTGAATAATGAGCATCTTGTGACATGTAGCCAACAAACTTTTTCCCACCTGCGATGCCAAGTCCCGTGACATGAACTCTGGGATCTTTCACATATAGAGCCATTGCAATTGCCATCTGATTAGCCATCGACCCACCATCTGTGATGGCACCATCTCCTTCACTTGTACCAAAAATACGTTTACGAAGTGCAGACAAAACGCTGAGTTCCATAAGTGTAAACACTGGACTATCTTCATAGGTGAGCATTGGTGTGTTGAGTGCAGAAGCCACCCAATCTGCAGCTATTGTGTACGGTTGCAATCCACCTTGTAACTGATATAAACAGTATGGATGACTTCGATGTGGGGAGTACTTTATGACCGTCTCAAACTCTTGCAATAGCGCAATGTGGCTGGCACCATCACGACTTAGGTTAAGATTCAATTTCAGTTTCAAATCTTCAGGTTGAAGAAAATTGAATGGACTTTCACTACGAGAAAAGAAAATTCCTTTATCCATCAACAATCGAAATGTGTCCGACAAGAATTTCCCGTGTAACAATTTAATTGGTGCATTGACACTCTTTCCAATCGGCCAAACTGACACTAGTTCGGGCACGCCAATGCCTCCTACTGCGAATTCTGCTCTATTGCTAAGTGCCTTGGTTTCTGCCATTGTTTGAATTAAATCCAAAATATATTCAAAATTTGCTGGACGAAGAACTGAGTTGGTTAGCGAAGCAATAAAGAATTCTGGCAACAGTGCCCAATCTCTTTGCGTCAGCCGGGACGTAGAAATCTGCAACAAATTCCGCTCAAGAAGCTCCGCCTTAACCGATATCGTGATTGCACTCACTTTCTCAATAAACTCAACGCTGGTTCTGTTCAATGTCCTTAAAGTGGTCGGTACGTAATAAAACGCCACTTGTGGCAGATCAGGGTTCGCTACAATCTGTACAAACCCAATCCGAGATTGTAGTTGATGTACCAAGTGAACTGAATTTGTGCTTATCTGGTCCACAAGTGCTGCCATCCCATTGGAGCCACGGGCTTGCCACGCGTACCAAAGTTTGGCGATTTCCAATCGTCGACTTGACTGCACCGTCCCATCACCACTGTCGTACGTTGTGTTGTAAAGTGTACTTCCTCTGTCGAACAAGTAATGTGCATCCGTTCCAAAGGTTTTTGTGAGTTTTCCTTCACCTTGGACCATCAGGACTGATGTAGCGTACGGTGTAGCCAGCATCCATGTTCCGAAGGTTACAGAATTGGCATGCTCGATTCCATTTAATCGATCACGTAATCTTGGGTTAAATAGAAGAGCGCCTCCTTTTTCTGCGTCCACATGAAACCAAAGACCGAATTCTTTGCAAACTTTGGCGATTGAAGCCAAGTCATCAATGGCGCCAAGGTCATGAGTGCCAGCTGTGGCGACTACCATAAATGGTACAAATTTGTCCCTCCGAGCCTTCACAATCCTTTTTCGGAGATGTTGCACATCCATTCGCCCTGTTTTATGATCACATTTGACTTTTACGACCCCATTTGAAGCAAGATTTTGGTAAAGGGATCCTTTCTCAAATGCTGGTGACGCATGTTCTGACACAAACATCACAACCTTTGGATTTCCTACGCCTGTGAGACCTTGAACCTTGAGATTTGGATACTTCTGTTGTAAAGCCAACGACACAGCCATGTTGTTGGCTACTCCTGCCCCCGTTGTTGTCATTCCATCAGAGTCACCCGTCCAGCCAAAAAGTTTGGCAAGTCGACGAAAGATTTCCATTTCGAACAGTGTGAATGCAGGTGCATCAAAGTAAACACCACCATTTCCATTTATTGTACTGACCAACCAATCACCAGCCAGAGCGTATGGATCCAACCCAGCCACATGCTTGTCCAGCATGTATGGTTGAGAAGGATGTGGACTGTATTTGATCGCTTGTTTTATCCAGTGAAGTAGTTCAGATTGACTGCATCCATCTTCTCCTAATGTCATGTTCAACAATTGACCCAGTTTCCCCGGACTACGCCACAAAAACGGACCTCGAAATCGTTCACTGTGTTCATTGAAGAAGACTGCTTGGTCCAGAAGAACGCGAATCACATCTTTCAAGAATAGTTCGTGCTTTGCACGGATAGGACTGGACACAAAATATGGTGATAAGACAGCTGGTGGATCTGGAGGCGGGTTTGGTGGTGTGCATTTAATGGCAGACTTGGATCCATTGATGCAGAGGATGAGACATATTGAAAGTAGGGTGACGACACCATACGACATAGCTGTACTACCTTTTGGGCACTGTTTATAACTGAGCAATAATGCGAGGAGTAACAGCAGAGGAGATACACACAAATCGAATTTGTGGTTTTCCAGAGACCTTCGCACTTCGAAATGACTATTGATTATGGTACACCAATTGATTGTCTACAATGATTGAGGACATTGATCAATAGAACTGCCATGCGGTTCAGACGATATTTACAGATGACAGTTGAGACATTTTAGCTCAGTTGGTTAGAGCGTAACTCTCGAGTTCGTTCTATCCTCTGAGTGACACGGGGTTCGATCCTC
>JAQIYH010000160.1:0-12431 GCA_034700885.1 Paratullbergia callipygos | reverse complement strand
CGTTGGTGGAGGCTTTCACGGAGATGATGATCTCATTCTTTTGCTTCAGCGGCAGGCGGTAAAATTCCTTTGTTGGGTCGGTGTACATTGACACGATCTCGCCGTTGATGGTCCCATTGTAAGGAGCGTCGTCGCTGGCAGACATTTCAAGGAATGAATGTTGGAGACTGTGAAGTGACCCTCTGTCGGATTTGGAATGACCTGCTCGGGCGTGGTGTCGGTAATATTTAAAGGCTCGGTCCTCATGAGGGCCAAGTGGCCGAATATTCTGGTAATCGAATTACTCGATACTCGATACTCGATGGCCAATCGACCACAATCTGACCAACTAACTCGTTTAATTACTTGTTCACTCAACACTAACCCACGCCATAGTTGAAGTAATTGAATAAAAAAATTGAGTGATAGGAAACGCATAAGGTTCCGCTTGTTAGGTAGTTGGTGGTTAGCCGCTTAATCCGGCCGGTTCTAATTAAACTCAAACTACTACTAATCTTGTCTCATGCTAGCGAAGGAGTCTTATCCTGCCCCTGAATTTTTAAACCCAATGCCCCGAAGACATTCAATTTAGAACACCGATGTCTGAATATGGATTCCGTTTGTCCGTCCTAATGTCTTGCAATTGTATGCCAGATTGTCAATGACCACATTCCAAAAGATAACAACACCCGACTAATCACTTGAAATAACTGAAGAATATATTTGGTTTGACATTGTGGTCGAACATTTGGAGTCGAATCTTATTTTTATGGCGTTTCAAACATTTAAGGCATCCTTCTGTCTTTACATTTTTAACATGCTAATACGATGCTAAAATTCCCCGGTATACCGGTAATTGAATTTGACTTTTCCCGAGAATTCCTCGTTCACCGGTATTGGGATTTTGCTCCGATGTTGAAAGCCCTACTTGCAACCTTCTTTGCGATCTCAATGTGTGCATTAAGTAAAGAAATTGTAAGTGCAACCGGAATCTTCAGAAATTCATGATCGCAAAAAAAAATGTGCACCTTGAACTTTGAAGTAATTTTCGACTAATTGAAGCTGATGACAGGCGAGACCATCCAATTGCAATTGACGTGCAAGTATAAATGTAAATTCGCGGTATTTTGCTAATTTAGCCTTCGCACTTCGAAATGTTCAGCTATCGCTAGTCAATTAATTAGCTTAGGATTCTTCAAGTCGTTTTGTGATTACAAAGTCATTTTCCTACCTAAAATCACCCAAGGTTCATCACAAACTATCACCACGAGTGTGCTCCAACATAATCATGCGAGCCACATTCCAATCTAGTAAGTTTCGCAATCTCTTATTTCATTGCCACATTAAATATGCAGAGGCTACAAGTCACTACTTCTATAAAGTGATTATTGTGATAAGAATACTAAACTGTTGAATCAAACATTTTCCATATCTACATCAGATAGACTATTTGGTAATTGACATCATTGCCATTACAGATGAAGGTACAACGAGTGCCGCTGGAACCATCTCCATTTGTTTGCCGTGCCGGACATGAAGCGTCGAATGGTGTGTCAGACAGACCACAGCAGTTTTTCCTTCTGTGCAATTCTGGCTTCTGAACTCTTGCAATGTTAAATTTCTTCAAGATATTTCGATTATGATGCATGAGGGGCGACCGAGACCGTGACCGCCAAGGGTGAACAAGAAAATAAAGCGATTGAAACTAGTAACTTAGGTTTCAGAGAGAGCTAAACATGAAACCGCAATTAAGTGAATGTGAAAGGCAACTTCCGCTGAGTTCCGGCCACCCATCTATGAATTGGCCTGAAATTACTGATTGATGTCTTCATTTGTGCATGTGGACATGAAGACATTGCTGAAGTTGGTTGGATTCTGTAACGTAGTCCTTTTGGTGGTACACCTGGTTCGATGATCAACATTCGATGGTCGATGGAAAATGTTTGGTTCAAATGATTTTACAGAATATTTAATTTTTATTTCACTGACAAAATTTATTTTTACAAAAGAAGGTGGATCTGCATTATTACAAGATTTGAACTTAAGTGGAGATTTAATAGATATAAACCTTGAGAAAATAAATAAGTTATCGGGAAAGCTAGCCTAAAAGATGTTGTTGAATATAAAGGTGAAGACTGAATGAATCGTCAGATTTAAGGAATCAGTAGAGAATGACGCTTCCACTCACTTCCTCTCAACGACATCAAAACGTCGCGTGGTCTTCATGAATGACACGAACGACACGCATGGGACACGAATTGAGCGTTACATTAATCCCCCCGTCGAAACAATTTTGATGAGCGAAAATTCAGTACCACAAGGTCAAAAATATCGTTCAGTATGAAGAGGAGAGTTGGAAGGAGGGATATTTTGATGGAATATTTGCATGAAATTTTAGAAAGCTGATTTTACTTCCAAATGTTTATCTTTAAATTGCATGAATGAGTAGAAGCCGAAGGTATAGGTAATCGGGTAAAAGATCTCAAGCGTTGTTATGTACACGATCACTAAACATCCACTTAATGCGTTGGATCTGTAACTCCAACTTAACCCATTACGACTTTAGACTGAGTTTTAAGGCGGTCAGTCATTTTCAGTTTGTACCATGACACGGACTATGATGCCCTTTTAAGCGGCCAGAACGAAGTCGGTAGAGTAACTAGCCTTGAGAAATAAGTAGGCAAAATCTGAAATGAGGAACAACTAATTTGTTTTCACTACAATACGGACAATCATAATCATGAAGTATTCATGGCTTTCGCTTTCCAGTATGGAGAGCTTTGTAATCGACTTTTGCTCTAGGGCGCAACGATGTCGAGTTTCAGGTACATCCTCAGGAGAAGGATTGATTTAATTTTGGTTTTCATTGGGTGGACTAATTATAGGATCAAGAATTGAACGAATTTCGCCCTTATAATCTGATAATGGCAACTCAGCAGGGCTGAATAGTTGTAAACTATGATCGTCAAGTATCTCGTCATCTGAAAATTCATCACGTTTTTGAATGTTAGTTGGAGTAATTTAATGAGTAAAAATTAAATTTGAAAAGGGCCGAGAATTAGATGGAAGTCGGTGACGCTGATTAATTGGTACAATTTGGTACTACGTTTCAGTGCTCAATATGTACGTTGTGGTGCCGAAAAGATCTTGATTTTTCCTCATCACATCATCTCAATGCTAGTACATTGGCGAGAAGCATGAAAAAAGATACGCAAGTTTAAACTCGAATATTTTATAATTTTAGGTTAGGTCATTGTCTCGTGGTCTTCCTTGTGAGACTGGGTCTCCACAAACTCCACAGTTGGTGCCTGGGTCGTCGGATTGATGTAAATAGCCGCACAATAGGGAATTGTCGTCGTAGTTGGCTGGTGGATTCTGGCTCTGGAATTCAGGGAATCTCCACAATGATGAACGATTCGTTGGTTTGATGAGACGACCGTGGCCGCTCACGCAATATAAAGCCGAGATGGCCGCGAGAAGAACAAGGCAAGCTTTCATTTTGTGTTGGCAAATCGATCGTGTTTGCGAGCAAGATGAAATGAGGTTGGCTCAGGTTACAACGAATTAGCAGCGCAGTTTCGGTGTCCGAAATATTTATAACAAGTTCGCAATTGGCAATAACAATTATCAAGTGCTGCATGTCCATCATATCATCAGTTGTCGAACAGGAGAAGTATCTTGGCAGTGACCTTGCACAGCTACCAAGCCGGGAATTCCTCGTTAGAAACACAAAAACAAGAGATACAATGAAATTGAGTTAATTTGATTGATTGAAAAATAATACTCACATATGTCATATGGGAAATTCAAGTGTTTATCAACTTGGTACTTAGAAAATAGTGATTGGATTTATATTGGGCAACTTGCGAACGTAGAGCCCTTTACAAAAGTTAAAGTGTCGCGCGCAAACTTACCATCTGCGAAAACCGAGCAATGAGGTCACTTTGAGCTAATGGTGTTGATCCGGCGAGCCGCTCTAAGCTCTAAGCATGTGTGGTTGCGTGGTGTGCATGTGGCGAGTTAGGTTTTGAGATTGTCCATTTCATTCAAAACGAGCCAACTGCACAGCCCACGCCTTTTTTTAGGTTGGGTTAAGGTTAAGCCTAAAAAGGTTAAGCAGATCGAATGTCGAATGACAGGTTGCTATTTAGGCGAGCGTAGTATCTAAGCATGTTCAGGCAAATGATTACATTTACTACATTGGCCTGACTAATACGATAGAATGAACAGAATAAACTGCGCTTGCAATGCTACATTTATCCCCATGAGATGAATAGATGAATCCCGCCCTCAAAGCCCGCAGGAATGGTCAAGATCCATCACTCAACACTGGACTTGGACCACTTCGATGAATATCCTGTCTTTGTCCTCTCCATTTTCTTGTTGCAAAACAACAACGAATACATCATTTACACAGAACCCAAAAATAAATCGATGGCAAGTGCAACGTCACGACCATTCGAGTTCGGACTGAAATCGAGATTCATAAAGATTCACTCACGATCGGAATCGTAATCCTATTCATCGCCATATTGATCCAGTTCGTACCCATGTTTAACCGTTCTTACTGGCGCAGCACAAATGCTTCCCTGTAAGCAATGATCTCATAATCAACTTCGCATTATAACCAAGTGCATAGGACTACTGGACCATCGGGAAAGAATAGATCCTCAGCAATGGTAAAGCAGAATCTTCCAAAATCATGCTTATGCATCGTTAGAAATCGACAAAAATATTTTGAGCCACCAAGTAGACGTTTATTGTGACATTAATTCTGTAATGATTTTACCGCATTAATTGAATTTGCATGTACATTTCATTTAGTGTAAAATAATTTAGTATATTGACAGAATAATATTCCGAACGCTTATGCTAATGACTTGTTTCAATTTAAGTCTTAACATAACGGAACTTAAGTTTCGTTTTGAACAATATTCATTTAACAAGCTGACTACTGGCAAGTTCGGACTCTGGTTTGATGGATCAGCTTCATCCCAGATGCTGGCAGCATCTCACATTGAGATTGTTTAACGCGGTGTCATCTCCTACGGACAAACGAAACGGTTGACCATGGGAAATGTTAATAATTCATATGAAGCAGGTTGAATTTTGGTATGGACTTGGACTCACCTTCGCCTTGGTCATCCTGAGCAAGAGTTTAGATTCCGCAAATAGCAGGATCCTTGTGGGCAGTTTGTATACTGGCTCCATTTTGCCCCTGGGCCTGGTGGTGGTGGTGGCGACGGCGGCGGGGACGCAGCCCAAGGTCGATGAGATGGTGGGTGTGAATCTGGTCCGATCTGCCCCCGCAATAGGAAAAAGTTTCCTTTGGTCTCTATGCCAGTTCCGGGGAGCCAATCACGGTAACCCATGGTTTTTATTCGACCACGTTCGAGGCATCTAAACTCTACATTTGTAACACCAATGTCATCACCCGAGCCTTGGTTTGGAAGACACTGCAATCTGAAGCCCGAGATATATCCATTACAAAAATGCAAACCTCCCGCTTTCTCCCACTTTTGATATCCACTGCTTTTGCTGCTTGAGTCGTAGAAGAGATTCTTCCAGAAAAAAAATTTGGAGGGCTCTTATCGCAATAAAGCTGAACTCGATTTACTCCCGTGTTGTCGTTATTAGGTTGCTCGATCGTGACTCTCAAACCTATTGCAATTTCTCCATCAGGACAATTGTCCCATTGATACCATTTCCCCCGCGATGTCTCGGAGTTTCCTTCAGGAATAGAAAACTTCGGCGGTTGTTTCTTTTCCTCCAACACGCAGTGACTGCCAGGTTTCTTGCAGAAATCATGTTTGACGAGGTAGTATTCCAATTGCTTATGTAGGGTGACTCCGAATTTGACCAGAGCTGCTATGTCGTTATGTCGTGATATTCTTTGATCGACCGAAATCGGCTATCGATTCCTTGTACTCCGCCCCAGCCGCGCCTAAAGAGAGATTGAACACAAACATTTCCTTCGTACTCGAAAGGATTCTGGACGGATAACAAAAGCGTATAGTCTCGCCTCGATTATCGTGCTCCTTCAGTATATGGTCGATTAGTTCGGTAATCCATTTTTTGGCGCCACCAACCAATTTTGGACCCAGTTCTCGAGTTGGTAACCACTTCGTAATCTGTCCACCGACATCATCAAAGGTTTTGGGACACAAAAAGGCATCACCGACCGCACGTGCAATTTGGTAATTGCTAGCGAATGCGTCGTTGTCAATAACACGTGCAGCTTTTGGGATAGAGTCGTCCTTTAACACGTCACCAATTTTGTCATGACATCATTGCGTATCTTGTCAAGTCCATCCATCACATAATTATGGCCGTTTGTAGATACGGACGCAACGCAGATGTAACCTGCAATCAATTTTAAATCAATCAATTCTTTAACAGTCGCGACTGTTTTGTGATGGTCATCGATTGAATTGATCATGCTTGTGAACATACCATCATAGGAGTTTTCTAGATGAAACTCAAAGTCCGCGCTTATCACCATGTTTGTCTTCATGTCTGCCAGCGATTACATTAGAAGTTCGGCTGTGTGTACCGGTCCAATGCTATTTTGCTTCCGTGGAACTTCCTCAAGGTTCGCAGATTCAGCCGGCGGAAGGACAACCTTTGTAGACCATTTGGTTACAAGATCATGATACCCACGTGGGGAGCTAAGCGGTGCATTAGCGAGACCGATGTTTTTCCTAAGGAGGTGTTTCATGAAGGATTTGTCTTCGTCTTGAGGGCGTTTGTCTGACAATCCAAATTTCTCTGCTTCCTTCTTCAGTTTTGAACTCGTGAGATTTGCCTTGCTTTGCCATGCTTTTTGCTAACACGTATGGAATCCAAACTGAACTGACAGCGACTGTTGGTACTTCCAACAGTCGCGACTGTTAACTGCAATGAAACACTCAGTTAACTTAATTACAAAGTAGTATTTGTGTTAGAAGGCTGTGATTTGATATTTCAACTTATGCAATGAATAAACTCTATCTTCAAATACAGTTGAACTAGAACTGAATTTGCAGAGCTCGAGTTTGAATTTGAACTGAATCAACACAGCAGCCCTTAGCATGACATGCAATTGAAAGATTCTGCAGTAGATGGTGTGAGTGTGACCATCGACAACCTAGTATATCCGAGACCACCGACCACCAGGAGAATTTGAGACCACCAACCACCAAACTTCCGACCAACAAGAGAATGTGAGACCACCGACCACCAAGAGACATTGAGATCATCGACCACCAGACCACAGACCACCAAGAGACTTTGAGATCATCGACCACCAGACCACAGACCACCAAGAGAATTTGAGACCGCCAACCACCTGACCATCGACCACCAAGAGAATTTGAGACCGCCGACCACCTAACCACCGAGCACCAAGAACATCTGAAACCACCGACCACCAGAAAATCAGCAACGACCGACCACCACACCGGTCGGCGGTGGTATACCACAGGTGGTCTCGCATCTCTTCGTATGATAATAATAATTACTACAAATTGTTGATTACGGTCTCCGGAGGGAGAGCAGCGATTAAGGTTGTTGATCCGTTTTGACCAACTAAAGCTATCAAATCAAATCAAATCAAATGAAATCAAATCTCTTTCAATTTGGGGCACTAGCATTGCTGCAGAATTTCAGTGCAATGTGCAAGACACATTGTGCTTCATTGAGAGCTGGTTGATGTTGTCAATGATCGTCTGTTGTTGTCCAGGTCCACCCATAATATCATAATGTCTAGAATGCAATGAAGTTTCAAATGGACAAAACTCTGGTTTGTGCCAGTCTTTATCTGCACAACGTGTCAGAAACAGGGTTGAAGTCCAGGATCCAAGAGTAATTTGTATCGTCGAGTCGTTGGGTGAAGAAAAGTAGTCAATCAAAAAAGGAGAATGACTTCTTTGTTCATGCTCACATTCACATTCATAAATATTTGGTAGCTCGATTCATTTCAATTTCATATTAATAAATAAATAAAAGATACGCTTTGGTTCTTTCTGCGAGAAGCAATGAGGTGGGCTGGCTGGTGCGGAGAGTGTTGATAATTATTTTAAGATATCTCAATCCAATTATAGGATTGTAGCAAATACAGCGAGGCTCGAAAGAAGATTCCGCACTTTGCGCTGTTCGAGGGCTGGACTCGTCGATTCCCTATATAAATGCACACAAAGGGCCGAGTCCACCGGGCCGAACCTTGGGGGCGCAAAGTGTGGAATCTTCTTTCGAGCCTCGCTACAGTAGAGGATTGAAGCTCAATACCAACAAGTCATATAGTCTTAGCTGGTAGCCTGAAGAATAACTTTCCCAAATATATTTGTCCAATCTTGGAACAATGAACGAATTACTTGAATCAAAGATCGGAAGGAATCCCGTGGTAAGTAATAAGTAATTAAAGTTTATTAAAGTAATCGTGGTCACGTTAATTGCTAATTATATGTTACAATAGTTTAAAAATTGTGAAACGGTGGCAGATATTGAACCACTTGTTGTTGTTGTGTATAACAGGTCATGGAGAAAATCGCTGAACAACTTACAGCCAAGAATCTGTTCATGCTCAGATGGACTTGCAAAATGTGGAATCAGAAATTCATCCCGCAAATACGTATGAAACACACCCCAGTATGGCCACCTTCAGAATATACCCTTCTGATGGGATTGAGATCAACCAACGATTAGAACTCTACACGGAAACTGTGCAGATTGGGCGTAGTCTACCGTACACCAAATACAGAATTGATGTCGGAAGCGAACAGCATCAAGTTTTTCAAAAATTGGCAACTAAATTCGGGAGAACGATTACTCGACTGGATTTACTTTGGATTTGCTGCAAACAGTTCACAGCTGTTGAACTAAGGAAACTTGTATTTGAGCGGGCTCCCTTTCTCGTACGGCGATCACTTGTGTCTTTTGGTGAATACGAGGGCCCAGATGTAGACGCACCGGATCCAGTCTTCACCAAGCCAATCCCGAACTTGATGAAGCTCAATGGATTTCCACCAGAGCGCACTGCATATCTTTCATTCGGTTGCTTGCAGATACAGTCCAGCAGACATCACATCTTAAATCGGTCACCTTACAAAACACCGTGAGCCTGCCCGTGCTAACAGCAAGCAAGCACTCTGTGACCAATTTGCACAAACTGAAGACTATAAAATTGCCACAAACCTCGATGACTTGGTTAAAGTTGCAGATAAATTTGGGTGGACGAAGTACAAGTGCATTGAGGTTAGAAAAGTTTTCCATAGCAGTTAAGTTCAACTCGGGTGAAATAGAACGAGATCGACTAGATGCCTTGATCGTCAATCCTTTGGATGTACACGAGCCTTCCCATCCGTTGCTTCTAGTGCATAAATTCCTGGTGACGCAATCATTGACTCTAGGCGAGCTTAAAATTGAAGTCAACGACTCGAGCCGTGGTTTTCGAGGATGTCGGCCTGCGGTTCCATTTCAGTTTCCTCGACTTGAGCACCTTCATACACTTCACCTGAGTACCAACGGAGTCAGATTGGCGTACGACGCACTTCTTTCGCTGATACTTTTCCCGAACTACGATATTTTGCGTTGAAATTTCCATATTCCGACCAAACGGATCAATGTCGTTGGACAAATCTTGCAGACGACGTTATGGGCCGACTATTCCACGTTGGCGTAACGGAGTTGAACTTGAATTTGAGTGGGCCTGAACAGCTGGTTCAATGGCAGTCTATTTTTCCTTCCGACACTCATCTTCATCCCAACCTATGGGTACTGGTGGGGGGAAGAAAAGGAATTAGCCACAGCAAATTGCTGGACCCTATGGCCCAAGTTGACCAATTTGAACAACAACATTCGACCTGCAACGATGGAAGAAGCTTCACTGGTTTAAAACTGGTGTAAAAAAAGAAACTGTTCAACAAATGTCAACCTATTCTTTCATACTTTACCTTTGTAGCCTTTGGTGTCCAAATGTTCATTCGATATGGTCGTTTTATGTGATTTGTGTCATTCAATTCAGCACAATAAAATATGAAAGGAAGTTCACGTTGTGCGCCTCATCGTATTGTTGTTTCCTGACATTTCATCTTAATCAGGTTCATGTGTACAATACACCGTGCAAAGTAGGAGTCACAACTTTCAAGGAGTCAAGGAGTACTGAGTGAATGCGAAAGGAAACAAATTTTCGGATCCTACGACTGTGTGCCTACGAAAGTGTTGAGTGAGTCAGTGAATAACTAATCAAATTAAAATTCATACATCGTATTTCGCATCTTCATAGTTCCTTCTACTACGGCCGGCCTTAGTTCACACGTTCATGCTCATACTGGCGAGAAACCTTTGAAGTGAGACATTTGCGACAGCGCGTTCCGCACCAAGATCGCGCTCTCTCTTCTCTCTTCTCTTCCATCCGGCACACTGCGCACTGGCGAGAAAGCACACAACTGTCAGCTTTGTTGGATACAGTTTAGACACAAAGTATCCTTTCAAAATCATCAAGAGCTTCACACCAAGTACTACGCGTGTGGCACCTTTGACAAAACATGCTTGACCGAGAATGAGTTGGACAGACATGCCGAAGAGTGTCGACTCCGGCTGATCAAACCAAAGCCATTCAACTGTATTCTTTGCGCAGCTGCATTCACAAACAGTTGCAATCTTCTACGACATGCAAGAATCTACAAGACTCGCAAAACATGCACATGCGCAAAGTGTAGTGTTTCATTCATTTCCCGGCATATTTGTTAATAGCATTGCAAGTTACTACTTTGTCCTTCAATTGTAAATCTACAAATACTTTTCCGATACGCCGATGCGATCATATTAAATATCAAACTTTTCATTGCATTGATGTTTAGCCACCTATGTGACAATAAAGTCCTTATCAATCAAAATAATTCAATCAATCTATGACAGTTAAAGACATGCTGGGGTAGAATCTTAATAACGTAGACTTAATAAATTCGTTAGCTGGTAAAGTGAAGGTCGTCAGAAGTCAGCCATTGCAATTCCCGGTTCACGGAGGAATAATTCCAGATGCTGCACAAACTTCCAGACTCTTTGATGGTAGTATAAGTGAGTCCCTCATTGAATCCTCGCCTTCGACAATCACGGCTGCCATTCCGCCCGCAACGTGCCAGCTGACATGGCAATGGAGCAGCCACACTCCGGGGTTGTCTGCGATGTACCGCATGACAAACCATGAGGCAGGAATTCTGGTTGTGTCCCGTAGCACAACATCTGTGCGGAGGAGTCCAGCATGTTCCGACGAGTTGTAGTCAACACCGTACTCCTCCCCTTGACCAACGACCCAGAAATGGTGTCCATGCAAATGGAGCGGATGGCTGTGGATGTGATGATTGTTGATGACCACCTGAATCACCCGTCCACTCCCCGTCCCGGTGTAGAGTGGAATGGAGGTGTCGGGAAGTGATTGGTTCCAGAATAGTTGGAACAGGTTAGGTGGTCCACCATGAGCGACTTCATACCGACGTCCGTTTGTTGTGAAGAAGGAGAACCCATCGGCGCTCGTTCCCCGGTTAAATGTAATCACCAGCTCCTCGTCGAAATAATCTGGCGCTAACCTCCGCCCGTGAGGAAGAATATGCTGGTCCGTTAGATGGACGGGCTCCCGTTGCGTCGCCAATGGCTCCACTTGAGTAATTGCCGGTGAAGACACATCAGTTGGTTTAGGTAGGCCTGTATCCGCAACGTATCTAATCGAAAATTTCAATGAAATCAGTCGAATGGATTCTACATATGAATCAAATTGAAATCCTTGATTATATTTGTCTTGGTATAATCCTGGAAATCATACCTGAGAATCGCGAGGGCGGGATTGAGGTGCGCGTCCGGGTAAGGGTTGAGGTCGTGTGGGTTACGGTCGATTATAGGTGAAGTGCTGGTAGCACGCAGATAAAACTCGTCTCCCTCCACGCCCAACGTCATGTTGACGATCAACGAGATCCGCTGCCCTGTCGAAATTTGAACCATATCCAGGTGCCCGCCGAGGTGTGTGTCCACTCCATCCACCTCAATCGCCTCCATCCTATGGCCATCAATGGAGAAATTGTACCTATAGTTCGCACTCGCTTGAATCAGCCGAACCCTGTATGCAGACCCAGCCTGAACCTCGATCACGGTCGGAGCCTCTGGCTGCTGTGCGCAAGGGATGTCCTGTAATTCCGCATATGAGCAAGGATAGAATCCCTTGCCATTAATCAGCGTGGCGTATGGGAGTGGGCCGTTCGTGTTCGGGTTCAAGGGGCTGAGATACCAGTCTTTGATTGCCTCCCCCTTTTCCAGGAAGTGGTCGGTGATCGAAATGGTGACGTCACCCTGATACAAGTGTCCCCACGCCTCAGGTTGCGCATCAACAATCAGTGCACCCCAAAGCCCGTCAACCAACTGTTCCCCGTGGTGAGAGTGGTACCAATGGGTGCCGGGCTCAAGGAGTGGAAACTCATACGTGT
>JAQIYH010000159.1:0-12446 GCA_034700885.1 Paratullbergia callipygos | reverse complement strand
TATCTATTGCCACGCACCCAAACAGCCCGGAAGCTGTTTGGTACAAACTTGGAACCAAGTATTCGATGTGAACCTTGACTTCGTATTTCCAATTTTGATGCCGACCAGAAAGCACCAATCAGTACAGCACTGAAACAATTTGGATGACTTGTTATAAAAATTTTTACAAATCATCCAAATTGTTTGATTGACTAAGTGAATCGCGTCAAGTCACTTGAGTGTGACTGCGGCTTAATCTCGCTTTGACTTCATTTTGTTTCAACATTCTGCAATTTCTGACGTCTGCGCTGTTTCGTAATTCTGCATATTCTTAACTATTCTTAATTAGAATAAAAGGACTAAGGAAATGTTACAATTTCCAAACAATTTCAAAGAGAATTTTTCTTCGATTCTCAACTCTTCATACTTGTGGTCTGCATTGACGACTTTGATTTAATCCAATCTTGCTTTATCTTCGTACTAGAGTAATGTAGTACATATGCTTGTTCATGAGTTGAACTTGAAATTATTCCAGACTTGTGATTCGTTCTCATCTTGATCTGAAACAATTGACCAAAGATGATCGACTTCATAGTATTCTAAATCTATTTACCATTGACTTTGACTTGCAATGATTCTCCAATTAAACTTGATTTCAAATTGTCTTCATTCATATTTGAGAATTAAATAAACTTCTGAATTATACTCCTCCTTCATTTGCAATTTATCCAATTTCTTGATATCCTGCTGTATTTGACTGTTGTAGTTTCCTTGACTTTCTTGTTTACTTCGTAATTCTTCTCAATTTATTCGTATTACCATAGTCTTTAAGCTTTGATGTACTTCACCTTTCATTTGTTTCGTAATTTTCATCGATTTGTACGGCTTCAATAATTTCCAATTTTCCTTCGTATGTGATCTTGCATTTCACTATCCATGAAAATGAAATATTTCTCGTTTAGGTAACTCTTCTTCTGTCTCGTATTTCTACTGATTTCCACTTTTTAACATAATTTTCGCATTAATAGAGTATTGATACTTTTAATGACTTTTCCTTTCCAATCTTAACTTTGTATTTCGGTTTGATCAATAGTGATTCTTCTTGTTGTCTTTCCATGTATTCTGCCAACAATGATTCTAACTTCGTTTCTTCTCTTCGTATTCAGCTTTCAATGAATATTCTTCCAATGTTTGTTGATTAATTCTCTTCGCTTTGATTCCAATCTTCAATAAGTTGTTGCTATGTATTCCTGAAGGATGAATAAACACAACGGTGTTTACACCTTACGTTACTTTTGTTCTTTGTTCCTTTCGCTCTCTGAGCTTTTCTCGTTTGTTCTCTTCACTAAGTATTTCCACCAATAAGTTCTTCTATTCCTACCATCAATAAATTCTTTCATTTCTACCATCAATAAATTATTCGTTCTCTTCGTATACTAGAACTTTTGGACATTTTCGTGAAATCCACCATGACAATCGGACGTGCACTTCCAAGTTGCCACAACGAAAATCAATGTCGTTTTCATTTCAAAATTTTATGATAAACTTCCAACTATTGGCTTCACTATCAAATTTGATTCATGATTACTTCATTTATGCTTCGATTTTGACTTTTAAAACTCTTCACTGATCCATCTTGATTGTATATTCGCTGCATATATCTTCAGTATTAGGTTAATTCGATTTGAGACTATACTTCCATGTATCTTAATTCTTCGTAAATGTTGAATTCGTATTTGAATTCTTGACGTAAATAACTTCGATTCATTTTGAGAATTTGTAGAAATATTACTTCGATTTTTGATAATAAAATTCTTTGAATGTACTTCCATATTGCTGTTCGATATTCAGGTATTTGAAATTAATCCAGGTGATTTCTTCGTCTCTTCAGCATTTCGCAATTTCCATATCCTTCATTTCTGCATCACATGATTCTGACCATCAAATCACTCCTGCAAGGATAAGTGCGGACTCGTTGGTTAGTTTGTAAGGCTAACGCGGTTGTTCCCTTTCCACGCCTTGGGTCGCAAAATGACAATCGTCATCATGCTTCTATTTCGCATTTCTTCATACTTCATTACTACATAAACTTCAATTTTTCTGAAATTCAAGCTTCAAAAGATTAATTGACTTCATTTCCATTCATAATTGCTGTAAAATTGCTAAACATTTTTCAATTTTCATGTGCTTATGGATTTCGACTTCGCTTTCTGTCCATACTTCGTTATATTGTTCAAAATTAATTGATGACGGCTGCTGTTGATAATTTCTTCGTCGCTGATTGCTGTATATTACTTCGTCCTTCATATTTTGATTTAATTTTTGATCCTAAAATTTTTAACAAAATTTCTTTGATTCAAACTTAATATGAAATATTTTCTTCAAAAATTCTTGTAAAATTCTTCGTTTGGTTTCGCTGCTTAACTTTGTACTTCTAAATCGTTTCAAACAGTAACTGACAACTGTTGTCTACAATTCAAGGTATTAAAATTTACCTGAGTCAAGTTAACAACCTTGACATAACTTCTTGACATAATTTAACTTCCTATTCATTCATGAATAAAACTGATTCCCACAATCACTGAGTTAATTCACGATTTCAGATATTGACTGGCTGGCTGCTCAAATGTTTTGAGGCTTACATTGAATTGATGATCTGAACAATGATCATAATTCTTGACTTCTTCATATTTTCATTTGCCATTCATTTCATTACTTCAATCAATTCCATGAAAATTGGATTGATTATGAATGATCGGACAATGACCATTCTGCTTGACTTCATATTACTTCATTGATAATTGTATTAAATGTTTCGACTACTTCATTTACTTCGTGTCGTTGAACAATTCTTCGTTGACGTTGACTTCATAAATGTTGAATACTTCCATTGACTTGTAAAATTCTGGAATATTTCGTGATTCCATCATTGACTGTTTCTAATTCTTGCAACTTCATTCATAATATTTTGAATTTCCACATAACTTAGATAATCTCTGCATCGGTTGTGCTCATATGGAATTGTACGGTAATGACAATTCTTTAGACCTACTTGCCTCGTTGCTACAGGAATTATACTTTTAGCTTGCTTCGAATTCAGTGAAATGACTTCATGATTCTTCATACATAATATTTGACTTTTAACATAATTTCTTTCGTTTTTCTGCTTACATTCTGTTGACATTTGCACCCGTTGAAATTTCCTGCGTAATTGGAATTTCGATGCGTCTTCATTTTTTCAGGTTAACAACTTCTGGTATATACTGCATAAAATGTTGAAAATTTGATGACTTCGAACGTTGTTCAATATTGGTTTGATTCCATTACTTCATATCTGGTTTGCTGTATTATGATTTTTCAAAAGATGTGCTTCGGTTTTCATTTTTTGAAATGAATTATAATTCTTCATCATTATAATCATTAATTAAGTGTTCCTAACCTGTTTTAAGTGTTCATCTCCATTGTTGAATTCTTCAGAAAGATGTGCTTGCATATTCTTCAGTTGAAATATGCTTCATCAAATAAATTTAAAATTTCCATGAAATAAATTAGTTATGACTTCTCTCATTCTTCAGAATTTGCCATCGCATTTCCGTTCTTCTTCCATTTCTTGTAATAAAATAATATAATAATTGACTCATCGTCATCTCATCTTCGTATGTTGATTACGTACACCTTCTTGTCGTCGTACACCTACACCAACAAAAATCTTCCATCACCATGGCAATATGTTCACCATGTGTACAATGATTTGTACTTGCTTCGCAAATTCTTCATCTCATGTTCAGTTTGTACTGCTTTGTATGCATTCAACATATAGTATACATGATTCATACGTGTTAACAAATTCTTCTTTAAAATGTGTAAAATTGCAATTCTTGTCATCTCGCAATATGAGTCTTCATTTCCTGTGAAATCTTCGCATACCATGATATTTGTCGATGGTTGATGACTCATCGATCAAATATGTTTAATGACCTTTGGATTCCAAAATTTTCGTCTTTCTTCATTTCTTCGGTTTTTCAGATTTTTTGGAATAAATTATATCTTCGTACTGCATTGCTATACTGATGAATTGGATTCTTCAACTGTCATACTGCTTCTTCATAAGATACTCAATTTTACATACATGTGCATTGGTATTAATGTGCAACAAAATTTTCCTTCATTATTGGGGTAAAATGAGATCTTTCATGATAATCTTCATAAATTTTCATAAAAATGCATTTGACCCACATTTTGAAATTGTGAAAATTTTCGGCCTTGATTGTCCAAATTTTTCGGATTTCCTCGAAAATTTATTAATTTGGCAATATTTTCCATCTTTTTGAATTTCTGCTGTTTTTCGGATCGATATTTTTCGGTTTTTTCATCTTCGGATTCTTCAGAACGATCATTCTTCGTTATCGACGATTTCTTCAGACATTGACATTGACATTGACCTTCAGACATTCAGACATTGACCTAAAAAGTTAAGCAGAATGCAGCTGTAGCGCAGGAACGTCTTCGTCTAAAACAATGTTGATTGTCGAGGAACTTGTTGCTTACTTCAAGCGAAGAGGTGAAGTTCAACTGAATGATCTTCTCAAACAATTCGCTGATGAATGGCACTGTGGATTGTGGATATGGGCCTGTAGGATGATGCTTGGGGAATGCCGAATTTGTCTGACGCTTGATCTGACATTCTTCCATTTGGTAGTTTGACTCTTTGAGAACGATAATTAAAGTAGTTTTCAAGTCAATTTGTGTCCATCTTTCTGGCTTTAGCGAGCAGAATTACACGATCAACTGATGGAAAAGCACAAACCTAATCTATTGTTGCAATAATGAATACTCTTTTTTATCCATCGCTTTCAAGGCTTTATCAGCTATCAAGAGTATCGGTGCAAATGTAGATGAGACGTGCTTTACCATTTTGGCAGAGCGGTGCGTTCAGAGACTTAAATAAGATTAGGACATGGACTTTGGTGAATTTCACTTCCTAGTATTCTGTAAGTTTAACCAAATCTTTCCACTCTCACTTTTTGTATTGCTGAGTTATCTCTTGGTCGTCCTGAATCAAAGGGACTCGACTATATAGGGACTCGTATAGGAAAATAAGAATGGAAGAGAAGGAAGAAGCGGAATCCCACATAACAATCTTTTATTCCTGTGCAAATACGCTCACTCACAGTCAGATTAAGAGAGAGTTACCCAGCTTATTTTTCCCAGTTTTGAAACGTTAATTTCGGCTACAGCGTGCGCCAAAGGATCCCTTTTGTGCTTTTTATGTGTTCCTCATCTCTCCCCCGAAGACACTGAGGCAGTCGTTTTCACACCAACTTGATATTTGCAACTAATTTTTCGGAAGCAAGGAGGCACCATTCATTTAGAAGTTTCCAATGCCCTACAATGTTTTCATGTTTCCTACTTGCTAACTTTAGTTTCATTGAACGCAACCCGAAAAAGTCCCCAATGGTGGTGTCAGGCGATTCATCGGATACATCTGGATGGGGTATGATCGCGATACGCAATGTCGACTTCAAATCTGTGGCGTACGGGGCTGCTTCCTTAGACGTGTTTGTAGGCACAAGAACACGGTGCAAAAGAAGTTTATCGAGTTGTCAACAAATGGGTTTCAAAACATGCTCAACATTAGTACTTTCAATATTAATTACATTTTGAGGCACTCTGATCAAGGGGATCGTGCCACGGTCACAGAGATGACCGACCACCATAGCTTGGTCACCAAACTTTTCGAAGCCTGTTCAGGGTCGCCCTCCCCGACTGTCCTTCATTACATTCCCCGGGAACCTGAACAATGTTGAAGATTGGACATTTCTTCATCTAATATGACACAACATTCGGATCTATTGCCTGAGACACGTTCTCTTGGCGACTTGCAGGAGTCACCGATTTTGTTCACTTTTGACGTAAATTGAGAATGCGCACAATTGCTTCGGCGATTTCAGCCCCGCTGCTTTCTGGTTTCTTCTGCACCCAACTGAATTAATTATTCGGGACACTGTTCGGTCACTTACAACGATGTTTTGAACCTCAAGTTGTTTTTCTACATCTCTCCGGGAGAATCCATGCTTGGAAAATGGAAAAACAAGTGTATCAACTTGCGGGCCTAACTTCTTCGGCATGGTTCAGATTAAAGCTTGTAATTACACTTATACATATAGATTAGACCTGTAACAATAGCAGGATAACAAATTGCACTCGAATTGTTTCTGCATTTCTTTGTATTCACGATTTCAAAACTGGGAAAAATAAGCTGGGTAATCCTGTATTTGTAATTACTCTATTACTACCATCGTGACGCAGCCAAAATAATGCAATTATCTCATTAGGAGCGCATAGAAATCCTTTAATTACTGGCCATGTGCATGTCTGAGAATACGTCCAACACTATCGTATGCACGCATAATGCAGTGTCATGTAATTAAATTCGGTTGCCACCTCTGATTTTGTCAATACTAAATGGTGAAATAACGACAACCACTGATGCAGATAAACTGGAAAATTTCCACACTATTATGAAACGGAAACATAGGAAACAGAAACATGACACGATGGCCAAAGATCCTGATTAATGATGTTGGTTTAGATTCATTTCCTAATTTGCTTCCACTCATTCGAACAGAACTTCTCAACATTTCATCCGGACATTATATGGTCGCATCCAAAGCAATTACAAAGCTGTTGCTTGAAATTTCATTTTTCTTTTCAGATTTTATTTCCGAATTTAAATCAATTTCTTTTAGAGTTTTGGTCTGATGAAAATAAAATAAAATAAATAAGGTCAAATTAAAGTTTTGAATTAATGAGGAATTGTGGTTGCTGTCAAATGAGTGGTTTTCTGAATGCAATAGGAATTTCTGATACATTAGGGTTCAGTTGCAATATATTTTGTGGCGTTTTTATGCAGTCCGTTCTTTAGTTGGATATAGAAACTTATTTGTCAGCCTGTTGCAGATCCCAGATTGGTTTTTCCTCATCTCGTTGCTCTCATTTCCATAGATGAAGACAAGCGCCCCATTTTTCTTGTTGATTAATCTGTAATCGAGTAAGGCTTGTCGACGTTGATCTGACTTTGAGTAAATGCATTGCATTGCAACCCGTAAACCAAAGATGAAGACCAGTTCAGTTCAGATGGAACACAAATTTTAATATAGAGTACTTTCGACTATATGAACAATGATTTCTCCACATCGCATCTGCCACAATTAACTAGAGCATGAATTGAACCGAAATGTACAATAGTAATTTGGTACATACAGCTGAACTCGTTTTCTCTAGCTTGCCAAATGTCCAAATGCGTGAGAAATCAGAGGCGCGCGCCTCTGATTGTAAGCAAAATGTAAGAATTGGATACCACGAAAGATTTGAATTCGAAACGCGCACCTTTGCAATGCGGAGGCACAAGGCAAGCATGCATGCATGTAATGTTATTGTAGAGAACCGCAATGCCGCTGTAGCATTGCATAATTGCGAGGTTTTGAAAAGCAATGCAACACCGATCGCCTCCTCCAATTCATAACTTTTCAAAACTTTCAATTTCAACAAAAGAAGCGTTCGATGCTTAACCCTTCTCTACGGCCTGGGCACTATTGTTCCCACTTAGCAAAAATCGTTTCCATGGACTGGGATCAGAAGTTCCCACAAAAATAATCTGCAATCTTTGGAATGGGAACAAAAGTTCCCTTCAAATACAAAGTTGTTGTCACGGGCTGGGATCATTTGTTACCACAAATAAAATCTGCTTCTCTTGGACCGGGAACAATTGTTCCCATTTCAATTTTCTCAATTTTCACTGCAAAATATAGCACTTGTGTTGAGAACCAGTCGCACACTCCATCATTAAGTTTTCACTTGAGCTAATTCTGTACTTCTGCACTTTTAATTTAGAACTTTGTCACTTGTGTCTAAGCAATTTCTTGTAGAAACCGGTTCCGGTTTCACTATTACTCACTAGAATTTCCAAGAAAGTCCGACTGTGATCAAAATGTCGTACTAGCTTCGCGCTCGTGTCATCGATTCTTCTTCCGACTTTGAAGAAGATATTGAATGTTTTCATCCGAACCCTGAACCCAACTCACTAGGTAAGATCCCAACAATCTACTAAGCACTCGCACTGAACCTCAGTGGAGTTACAAATGTTTCATTTCTTCACACAATTTGGATGAAGTTATAACATAAAATGAATCCGATGAAGACGTTGATGATCCGCCGCCAAACCAGATGCTGGACTTCAGGGTAGACAATCCAGTTCGACAAGAACTATTGCAGGAGGTAGAAGAAATGTTGAGGCTTGAGAATATAATATACAAGGAGCCCGAGAAACATTTTCTAGATTGGCCCAAGCAAACGTTTGCCGTTGGGGCATTGTTGGCCCTTTGTAGGCCAATGTTGGCCAACGCTCACCAAATATTTGCCAACTGAACGCAAGGCTTGGCCCGAACACGCGCCGATGGCCAAAAAAACATGTGTCCCAACCGATGGCAAATCGATGGGATTACGTTGGGAAAAACCTTCTTATTGAGCTGGGCCTTTCCTGGCCCGATCTTCTAAAATTTCGTAGTTGAAACTGTTCGCCAACCGATGTTAAAATCGGCCCAACATTGGGCCAACAGAAAAAATGTTTCTCGGGAGCACAATCAAGCGGTGCATCATCAGGTACCACTTGGAACTGGAGTCTTGGTGGAAATACAGATAAGGCGCTGGAATTCAATTCTAATCAAATATCTCACATCACCTAACCTAGCACTGGAGCTTCTGAAGAAGTCAACAGACATATGTGGTACCTTAAGCTCGAACAGAAAACTTACTCCAAAGTTACAACCAAGGGAAAGATTGCCATCTGGTCAAACTAAAGTGTTCACTTCGAGTCATGAAGAAGGCAAAATAATGGTCGAGAACTGGAAGGACAAAGGAGTATAGGTAAGCTAAGAATTATGATGCACACTACTATTATATTTAACTTGCACCTTTTGCACGTACTTTAACTTTTGATCAGATGATTTCTACCGGAATTGCACTTGAAATGTCGAGTGTTACCAGCAAGTCTGGAATTACCAAAGAGAAACCTGGAACTGTAATGTTGTACAATCAGTGTGCACGTGGAATTGACTTGGCTGGAATGAGTATGCAATACTACCAATTAACCAGGAAAACTGCGAAGTGGAGCAAGAAGATATTCTTTCGTTTATTGGACATTTCAATTTTCAACGCATTCTGCATGTATCGAGTAAACAACCCTAAGTGCTCATTGTTGGAATTCCGTCTGAAGCTGGCAAGTCAAATTCTTCAAATCTACGGAGGCAACTCAGTGACAACCACAAGACAAAGAAATAACCAACTACGACTGACAGAAAGGGATTTCCTTGGACCAAACCCTTCATCAGGATCAAGACGATATGCAATGCAACGAATTTGCAATGCAATGAATTTAGTTGACAATTGATACAATAATTGTATCAAAATCTAGCCAACCATTTTATTCAGTGGATGTCTGAAATCATTGCATTAATCGGTTTTGATTCGAACTGCATCAACTTTCATAGAGATGGTCATGCTGTATAGGCACTAATCGGGAACTCAAATTCCTGGACAAGCGCCTGCTTAAGCGGGAAGACCAGCAGCAATATTAACAGGAGCACCAACAAGAAGACCAACAGGAAGACCACCGACGGCTCCAGGTACACCGCTGGCAAGTCCACCAGCGACACTACCTAGACCATCCACAACTCCGCTAGCAGCACTACCGAGGCCATCTGCATCACCTCCAATGTTAGGATCTGCACCTGCAAGATGTAAATTTGCAACGCCTTCTGCATTCACACCAAGAAGACCGACGGTTTGATTAAGTTGTTGACCAGCAAGCATGGTGACACCAGCGAGTTGTCCTGTGGTCTGATTTATAACTCCAGCAACTCCTGATGCAACTGAACCTACAACTGTTCCAATTTGGCTCGGAAGACCAGGAAGTATACCAGTGGACCCACCGAAGATTCCTGCTCTGGATTGGGCTCGAACTGTACCAGCAACCTGACCAACGACTGCATCAACTTCTTGACCGAGTTGTTGAGTAGTATTCTGAACCTGAGCAACGACAGGGCCAACTTCTTGGCCGGCCAGTTGAATAGCATGCACAACCGAATAGCATGAGCCACATGACCGCAGTCCTGCCGTCTGATTCAAAACCGTGGTAACTCCTGATGCCGCTGATCCCGCGTCTTCACCAGACTCAGCTGATTCAAGTTGTTCGAGGATCTAAACCGTACAAAATCGATTCAGTTTCAAATTGGAATAGCAAAGACCATGAAATATTTACTATGCTTTGTGAGCGTTGCTTGTTTACCCGTATCAAGTTTTGGAGGTCTTGGCGTTCCTCTTCGTTAAGTGCAGCAGTGGATTCACCGCTGTGTACAGCCTGGATTTGGATAGCTTGTTTGAGGGCGTAATGGGCATCTTGGGCAACCTGGCTCAGGGATGCTTGGAGCGAGGCTAGATCTTGTGTTGGTACTGGTGGAGTAGGTTCACGTATACCTGGTTTTGGACCTGCTGCTGATGGAGGTGGCGGAGCAGCAACCTGTAGACCAAAACCTAGTACATGAACATAGTCTCAAGTAACCCCGTCGCGAATCTTCAAGTTCATAAGTGCGATATGTGCGACTAAATTGTGGATGACTTACGACTGCCAACACGACAAATAAGAGAATGACGAAAACCTTCATGATTGGGTTCAATACAACTTAGAGTGATATCTCAGCATTTGGAATTCGTTTGTATTTATAGGGCAAGCTCTCGGTATTCAAGTTCGGAATGTGATGGACCAACTGTCTAGGTTGACCTCAGTCTTCGTGCATTATACCCTTTGGTGGGGTAGTTTTGGTATGATGACACAGCTGCACCATGTGAAGGTGAATGGAGGACAATGTACATCAACCCCACTATGTAGTCAAAAGCACAGGTGACGACCGCGTGAAAATTTTCTACCTTCATCATCAAAAATCGGTCCATTCGTGTACTATTTAATGTATTCATCCGTCGAGGTCTAACTCTGGTCCCCAAGTCACGTAATATGGCTGATGAGCTTTGTTTGGGCAAATATGGCCAAACAATACAGAAAATCCACCACAATGAAGGAACATTTTTCATATTTTTCACATAATAGCACCTAGAATAATAGCACATCGTATAGAATTATAAATATTGATTGAACTAAATCACGAACCTATTCTACATTGAAGAGAACCAAAGGTGTTTTGTTCGCAAAAGTGAAACGATGATAATAGTCCCAATTAATATTGTGCTTTACAATCAAATTTTTCACCCATGCTTCGCCCAAGTTTGATTGTAAATGGAATTTGCTTTTCCAGCTGGAATACTTTAGAGAGTTAAGTCAAATGACAGTAGCGAAATTATGTCCCGTTGTGGACATAATTGTTAAAAAATTGAATATCAATGACTTGTCATGAAATGCATGAGTGCTATCCACAATGGAAGACAATTCATCCTATCATCGTGTGGGATATCAATTACATTATCAAATAGCAAGGGGTTGGTAGTTACGCAGAAGGCCATTAGTAGCAGCAGACAGTGGTTCATAGCAAATACTCAATTTCTTAGCTGTTTAGCGAAAAACCATTCTATTAGCTGAACTTTAAATGGTGGAAACGTTTTTAAATCTCGAATGAATTTGGGTAACCGATTCCACCCGACTAGCAGAAGTTTAGTGTCGATATAGCACAGTAGTTTGTGATGTAGAAGTTTAGACTAGTTTGCGATGACAAAGTATAACATTAAGCTATAGTTCTACTGCAGTTAGACGTGTAGCTAAAACCTTGCTATAATTGTGTGCATGCTAGTCTTAAAATAATTGTCGAAGGCACAAGAACCTATGCGATTGTTAATATTTCCAAACAGAGTTGTCAGTTATTGAGTAAATGCAACCAAGTATTGACGAGATCTAACCAGTTGCAATTGCAATTTGCATCCCAAGCAGATTTGATAGCCGGTTCTGGTATGAAGAGAGCCATGAGTACTATGTGAGTCAGTGCTTTTGAGTTTGAAAGGACTGTATGACCGTATGACCTTGTCATGTGGGGGAGAGCAGCATTTGTTTTGAAGATCACGAAAGGCAATAGAACTTAACTTAAACTTAGACTTAGACGCACAGCTGAAAATTTTGTCACATTAGCGGGTGTGAATGAGGTCATCTCAGACTGAATCAGAAGTCTGATCTGATGTATAGGATTTGGAAACTTAAGCTTTTATTGAATGAAGCACACACCTATGGAACGATACAAATAAAATTGTATGAGTCTGATCATTTGGGAGATACATGCCCGAATGCGTGTGAACCACTTCAACAAAACTGCCTCCATTAAAACCATAACATGGATGATGAAAGTACGTAAATGTTCCCGATTTTTAACACCAAGCTCTAAAATAAACGTCAAAATGCATGTTGCAGTACA
>JAQIYH010000158.1:0-12454 GCA_034700885.1 Paratullbergia callipygos | reverse complement strand
CGGGAAACATCAAGTTCCAAGAAAGTATCAGCCAATGTACTACCAAAGGAAGCGTCAGGGTGCGGTTCAAATATCAAAGGCAAAGCGATTGATTTCTAATTCATGAGCATGAGGCTGACAAACGAGGAAGCCACCGCCATAAAATTGGGAGAAGACAGCTGTCTGATTATTATGAGTAATAAAGATGCAAGATGCCAGTTTCAGATCCAACCTAAAAAAAACGTTAAATTCATGATTTCATGAGAATGAGAATGAGAATGAGAGAATGACAATAAAAGTACTTTTTATTACAAATTACATGAATTATTGAAGTAGAAGTAGCCAATCTGCGCATACACATGATTCTAAAAGTTTGGACTTTGAATTCCGGGAATCAACCGAATGCATAATGGGAAAAGATGAATGTCCATTGTTGTGGCTATCACAACTCGAGCTGTATCAGTGGCAGGCGAAATTGCGAATAGGGTGAATACGCACTTCATATGTGAACCACACATGCCATGATGCCATACAAAAATACAATGGTGAGATATTTTGCAGAGGTGATTGGCCGATGTACAGTGTATGGATTTGGATTACAAACAAGCCTTTGAGTAATTCACGTATGTGATGAAAGTGCAAATGTGGTTTAAGTGTTTATTATTATTCATCACCTCCAAGAATGCAAGTGTTGTTTTCTTTCCACTTTACTGACTATGACTCATTTTCATTCTGCATAATTCAATGTTTCTTGTACTCAATACTCACGGCAGCCTTTTTTTAGTGTGCACACGGAGTGAGACAGAGCAAGACCACGCTTGTGAACTACAAGACTACAACTACAGTAGATAAAGATAATAAGTTCCTTCAGATTTGTCGAGAAAGTCGAGATAAGAACATGGAGACTTCTTTCGGTAACCCATTTGTGAATTTTCATGTTGTTCATATACTGTGTTCAAGAAGTCAAGATTATATTTTTTTGATTTCAGCCGACGTAATTACAAAAGAATCCCAAATGAACCAAACTGGCCAACCAAGTCAACAACCAACTCGTAGCTCAAGAAATGATTGTTGTGATGCATGTTGTGAGGCATGTGTAGAAACAATATGTCGTTCGAGTTCAAGTGGTCATGGTGGTGGAGGTGGCAGCGGGCGAGTAGAGTCTAATGGTGACGGCGGTGGGAATAGCGGCAATGACTGTGATTGTGATTGCTGTTGTGATAACTGTGATTGTGATATTTGCTGTTGCTTAGATTGTAATTGTTGACGACTGTTGCACCAGCTAATATTGTGCCTACATTGTGTCCTGCCGCCTGATCTACTACACTACGCATACGCTACGGTTGCAAGCAAACGTTTGAATGTTGGTTCATCTTTGTTGAAGAAGAAATGTGCCAATGAAATGAAATACTTTTTTTATTTTATCATTCAGTATCAATAAAGAGCATTTAGATTTTGCTACACCTTTCCTCACACCACTACGCACTAATCATAAGTCATATTTGCACCGCCAATCTCCACTGGCCCCCACCCGGAGCAAATTGAGATCTACCCGGCGAGTTTGTTAACAAGGATCCAAATCATTGCATTGGGAGGTGGGTACACACCGAGTGAGTGTAATTTGTCGAAAAGATAGTGAGATAAGATGATACTGCTTACTTCCACAAGGTTCGACCCCAGTGGTTTCCGTAGTATGCCACTGCATTGTATTTTTATGCATGCTTTTGTTTTGATTCTCGCTGCAGAATTCATTTCTTCCTAAAAATATTTTCCGAAATCGGGGTCTGCAGTTGTGGGTAGAGTGGCAGAAGTGGATAAATCGTACATGCTCATTTATGTTTGTGTTTGGATTTGGACAAGTCTGGATGCAAGTGTGAATTGTGTGCTTTGACCGTTTTGAACATTCATCAATAAATACCGTGCCGTATGTAGTTTCAGCTGAACCAAATGTGACATCATCTGCACTTCATCTTAACTGATTAAACAAGATGCTTTTAATTCGTCCAGCTTCTTGTTTATGCAATCAATTAATTGGGCAATGCTGTGCTATTCTGTCGTTTCGTTAATGCGATTTTCATATGGTATACTAATGAAACTAATGCATATTCCTCATCTTGTGGCTTTGTTTTCAATTCGCGTACATGCTGCATTGCATAATTGCATTACAAAAGTGCTTTACAACTACAGAGACTACATACTACTTAACTTGTTCTGTGTAACCCACACACATTTTTTGCTTACTATTTTTTGTCTTTTGTCTTCTACTGTATTCCGGGAATGTCTAACTTGTTTACACTTTCAAGAGAAGTACGTATTGTATGACGATGAGTCAGTTCCAAGAAGAGTTGGGACGAACAAGTTACATCGTTACACGGCACAGGAATCAAATGTTTAGCTTTAGCTGCCCATAAACAAGTTATGTGTTGATATTCATCCACTATCAGTGCATGCATTCAAGGGTTAAACCAGTCAAGTCAGTGCCAGTGGCAGTAGCTTGGCATCAATTCAACAGATCTGATTACTGATCACTATTATTCAAGAATGGCTGCTGGTGGAGATTTTGGTATGTCAATTTGAAAAAACTATTTCATTACTTTACAAGATTAGTAGATTAGATTAACCTAGAGATTGTGCCACTAAAAGTTTGTGCGGTTTCCAGATAATGTGATCACAAGTGAACCAACACAAACATTGATGAACGGAGGCCAATCAGTAGAATGTGAAGATGACAGAAAGGACAAGAAGACGAATGAACAATTTACACCTGTAGGTTCGACACCAAACTCTGGGTACTATTCAAATGATGATTGGTGTTTATGGTTATGCTGCTGGAATTGGCATACTAATGCGACCGCTGCAAGTACGACAGCAACCTCCGGATCCGGCAATTCAGATTGTTCCTGCTGTTGTTGTGATTCAGGCTGCTGTGACTGTGGAGATTGTGGTGGTTGTGACTGTGGCGGATGTGATTGCTAGGGCCAATTATTGTCCACTCTTCTCCTTAGTCGACGTATTTTGCGTATTGTACGTAAGCTGCGACAGGAAGTGATAGTACTCGTTTTATACTTTTACTAATGAAACTATTTGAAAGATGTTATTTTAGTAGACAATGTTTTATATCTAAGTTAAAGTAGACTACACATAACAATGTCAATGACCAGGGGATGGGATTTAAAAGTGCCAATGCCAAGCAAAGCCTTTTAGTTTAGTTAAATTCATGATTTTATGAGAATGACAATAAAAGTACATTTTATTTCAACATGAATTATTCAAGTAGCTAATCTGCGCATGCACATCGCACATGATTCTGAAGTTTGGACTTGGAATTCTGGAAATCAACCGAATGCATAAAGGGAGAAAATGATTGCCCATAGTTGTCGCTGTGCTAGAGCTGGATCAGTGCCAGTACTTGGTTTTCTTTCTGGTTACATCGGGAAATTCGCGTGAACAGGGCGAGTTGGCAGACGTACAACGCAGGTTGCTGGTTCAATAAAAAAAAGAATTCAATACTTCCCGGATGACGAATAAATATGTGTAAATCTCGGCGTGCATTGTGGAATATAAATACAATCTCCAGTTTCCACTCATATCACATTGCAGCAGCTGCACTTGCGAATACCATACATGCCATACAATGGAGAAGAGATGTTTTGTAGAGGTGATTGGCCAATGTACAGTGTATGGAATTGGATAACAAACAAGCCTTTGTATGATCGATGTATGCGTGTAAGTGCAGATGTGGTTAAGTGTTTGTTATTGATGAGCTCCAAGAATGCACGTGTTGATTTATTTCCACGATACTGACTGTGACTCATTTCATTCTGCAGAATTTACTAAATGTTTCTTCTACTCATAACTCAAACTCACGAGTCACGACAGCTTTTAATTCGCACACAGAGTGAGACGGAGCAAGATCACGATTTTTTACTACAGTTGATAAAGATATAAGGCTCCTTCAGATTCGTCGAGAAATTCGAGATCAACACATAATGGAGACTTCTTTCGGTAACCCATTTGTGAATTTTCATGTTGTTTAAATACTATGTTCAAGAATTCAAGATTAAATTTTTTGATTTCAGCCGACGTAATTACAAAAGAATCCCAAATGAACCAAACAAGTCAATCTGGTCAACAACCAACTCGCAGCTCAATAAATCGTTGTTATGATTCATGTTGTGAGGCATGTGTAGAAACTATGATGTGTCGTTCAAGTTCAAGTGGTCATGATGGTGGTGGTGGTGGCAGCGGGCGGGTAAAGTCCAAAGGTTATCGCGGCAATACTGGTGCTGTGATGGCTGTGATTCTGACATCTTCTGCTGCCAACTGTAATAATTGTAATTGTTGACGACTATTGCGCCAGCTTCGAGCTCAAATTGTGTCACTACACTACACTACACTACACTACACTACACTACGGTTGCAGCAAACGTTTGAATATTGGTTCCTCTTTGTTGAAGAAGAAATATGCCAATGAAGTGTGTGAAATGAATATGCCGTAAGTAACCGACATTAGCATTTAGCATCATTCACCTGCAGAATTTAAAACTCTGACCAAGAAATTAGTTCCTGATAATTATGATAACACTGTGTGTATGCATGTAACACTTCTATGACGCCAAAACTGACTGATTCATTCAATGCGAATAAATGACGTATTTGTTATTTTGTAATCTGTGGATTCTCTGGATCCGGCTCACTTTCATTTCTGTCAATATTCACGCGCAAAGTCATTCATTTAATCCATCAACAGCAGCCATATGAAGCACAGTTTCCCTGTCGCATGCGGCTTTGCTGCTGCTGCTCATTCGTTGTGTGTCACATTAGTGAATGATCCCTATCTTTCTCTGTTGGATCTGGCTGGAATCCGAGTAGTACAATTGGACATTGGTTGTTGAAGCGTCATTTAGTATTGACACTTGACAGTATTGAGTAATGACAACTTTGAATGAATTGAGTTCATCTCAATTCTCAAGTACTATAACAGTTGACAAGTTACGTGTTCTGCCAAAACAGGTGCATTCACGAAACCAATGGGCACCGGCACACGTTGAACGTCCATCCTTCAAACCATGACGATGTAACTAATATACAAGCATGTGAATTCATCATACTTTAAGTGGTCGTCCAAATGCTAACTTATCACTGTATTGGGTGAAACTTGAGTGGACGCAAGGCTTCAAGTGCATAAAAGTAGCGTACAATTCCGTCCAAGAATGAGTCGATCAGAGCGTACAAGGAGCTTCAAAGAACAAGGTTACGGCTAATTAATTACAATCCGAACAAATTGTTAGTGGACTGGACGCTGAACAGCCAACTTTGAATTCATCGAGGACCTATTTACAACAAGGGTAGGGGCATTATGGAGACAGCTTTCGGTAACCAACTTAAATACAATAATTTACACATTGTGATTTGTTTTTCTCTTTTTCATGTGTTATAAATTAACTTGCCTGATTTCAGCCGCTGTAATCACAAAAGAATCCCAAATGAACCAAACAGATCAATCTGGACATCATCAATCAACAAACCATCAAAATGATTGTTGTGATGCATGTTGTGGCGTGTGTGCAGTAGCAATGTGTCAAAAATATTCACCTTGGCGTGGTGGTGGCAGCAGTGGCGGTGGGCAAACCGGGTCCAATGGCGATTCCGGTGGTGGCTGTTGTGACTGCAACTGTGACTGCTGCAGCAGCAGCACTGGCTGTGATGATTGTGACTGTGATTGTGATTGTCATATTTGCTGTTGTTTAGACTGTTGTTGTTAACGAATGCTGGACCAGAGCTCATATGTACTCAACGTCTTGAATGGAGCCTCATTGTAATGGTGATCGTGGTCGTCAAAGTACCAAACCTGCTGCCACATGCAGCAACCCCGATTATCGTCCTCTGACATGATATGGTATTGATTTACCCTAACTGAGACAATTGATGAGCTTTGTATACCTATTGTTCAGATTTGGGATTACATGATATTATTTCCTTTTGACTAATGACGCCAAAACTGACTGACTCATCTTTAGGGAATAAATCACATATTTCCATATCCGTTTCACTTTTATTCCATGCATGCATGCATTGTATCTTCTATATTCATACAAACTTTACACATTGAGCCCATGATATGATATCAAGCTTCAAGTGTAGTAGCTTCGCTCGTCAGTAATTACAAGTACCAGTCCATCATGTGTGACAACATTGTCCTTCTCCTTATCTGCCGGATTTGACTCGTGCCCGACTGCATTAACTATTAATGAGTATTTACTGCTCAAGCGTCATTAATATTGAGGCACTGGGTGAGAATGAGTGAGAATGACGACGCCTCGAATGACAACCGACACACGTCTAACATCCATTCAACCCATGACGATTTAGCCAGTGGACCCGTCACGTCAAATCATTACACTTAAGATAAGAGGTCATCGCATCGCAATCGCAATGCTTATCGAATCGAAGCCATGCCGAGCTACAAGTGTATTTAAATATATAAGTTTTATGTATGGTTTAAAGAGGAACTCAGTCTAGTCTAGTAATAATGTGTAGGCAGCAACCACACAACAAACTTGCACATTAATTACGCATTACCATCCCACATTTTTATACAGAATTTTAGATTTCGTTTTTGCTTTCCGTGTCCGTCATTGAATTGTGGTCGAAGCAGTGTGTACAAACTACTGGAGAATATGAATGAATTTTGGGTTTTCTGAGGAATTGAGAATTCTCGTCATCATTGTCTTCGTATTAAGCAAAATTTCAAATTCGTAACCAGTCTCACATTGACTGACACACACAGTTCATACTCATACTAAAACTGAAAAGAAGCCAGCAGGATCTACTTGTAATCAGGACTCAGTACAAGAAGTGAGCATGGCGAACCCAGTTGATTTCGGTAAGTTCATAATCGTTTGGAATATGGACATGGGACAATAGTAGTAGAATAGTTCTCTTTCAATTTGGACAATAGTTCTTGTCAGTTTGCATTCCAAGCAAAATACAACCTTCGGGGTCCTGGTCCTAATAATTGCAATATTTCTTTACTTTTCAGGTGATGTGATCACGAATGAACCACGATTAACAAATGTTGAGGCAGTCGAACCGGAAGATGAACAAACGAGGAATGAACAACAATACTCTTCTTACAACAACAGCTCACCTTGCTGCTGTTGCTACACTTCATCTGCAGCAGATGACTGGATATGGTGGTGGTGTTTTTGGAACTGGCATTTCAATCATCCAACTTCAACCACTAATGTTGGGGCTCCAACAACAAGTTCCGATTCCGATTGTTGTTGTTGCTGCTGCGGTTGTACGGATCCTGACTGTTGTACTTGTGATTGTGGAGATTGTTGCAGTTGTGACGATTGTGATTGTGACTGCGGCGGTTGTGATTGTGACTGCGGCGATTGTGATTGTGGCGACTGTGACTTCGGAGGCTGCTAGTTGCTATCAATTGTTATATAATTTCAATTTTTATATACATCTTAACATTGTGATACCATTACTCGATAGTAAAATTAAAACCCTTACAACCATGATATTCTAATATTAGCACGCATCAGATTCCTCCATGTATTCCAATGAGGTGGTGTACACTGTACACTGAGAAAAAGATGAATTCATCTAGATTTGGAAAAAGCGCAAGGATATGTAAGAAATGTACGTAAATTGTAAATGATGTACGCTTTGGCTATAATATGCCACAGATAGCGATGTTTTGCACTGGTGACTCATTTAATTCGGAAGAAATTCCTTCTCACGTCACCATAATTCCCTTCATAAGTTTAGCAAGTGATTACTAGTGCGTTCTCTCAATGAAAAATCAGGAGAGATCAAACCGACCAACTTGTTAAATAAGTGCAGTAGTCTCCAACAAAAAGCAATTGATACAGGATCACAGAACTCTGGTGACTCTGGAGACTCTGGAGTTTCTGGAGCCTATACTGAGATCAGGAGATACAGACACAACTCACACAACAATGGACACGTCTTCCGGTAACTAACTAATCTGATATACATGGATTTTAATCAGCACAATTCCGCAAGTCTTCAAGATTGATTCACTTTCTGACTTTACAGGCAAGCCAATGTAATCACAAAAGAATCTCAAATGAACCAAAATGGTCAACAACAACCAACAACCCTTAACAATCGTGGTGATGATGGGTCTCATCAATGTTGCGAATTATGTGGCACAAAATTGTGTCGCAGTCACAACTCGCCTCAGAGTTTTGGATTTGGATGTGGACTAGAAGAGTCCAACTGTTGTGATGTTGGCTGTAACTGTGACTGTCACCGTTGTAATCTCGGCGGCTGTGTTTGTGATATCCACTGTTGATTACTGAAGACTACTATACCAGCCTGAATAATAAACTCCCTCACATGAAGTTATCATCCCGTATTTTAATTTTTTATAGCAAGTCAACTTTTGTTCAATTCATTCCAATAAATTATTACTATTCATAAATTCACATCATGTCCATGTTGCACTTTACATCTCTGTGATCATCTACACTCTGCACAAATGTAAAGTTTAGACTCGTTTTCCCTTTCATTACTGGCTGTCAAGGCTGTCATTGAGATTTCTCGTAACAGCTGTTTGATTTTTGTGTAATTCATACTTGCAAATATGAAATGAAGGCTATGAAATTTCGATGAAGGCTACATTGGGAACCACACTAAATTCCGTACAAAGTGTCAATTGCATTTAGAGATTGAGTAAGCTGCTGCCGTCTCATATTTCAAGAAGCTGGCTCTGCACGTCTGCACACGATCTACCCAATCAGAATCAGAATCTTGGCAAACACTGTGAATTGTAAACAAATCAGTAATCAAGATTCAAGACCGAGTCTCAAGTTTGGCAATTTAATAAGTGAGAATGGCCCCTTCTGGAGAATTCAGTAAGCTGATGGATAATAAAAACTGTATAAGGTTTACCATTTCTCATTCTATCATTGAAGCAATATTGATTCCAATTTATCATTGCAGCGCACGTAATTACAAATGAACCACGACTAAAAAGTGTTCAGCCAGTTGAAATTGAACAAGAACCGGAAGAACCAAAAAAGAAGGAACAAGAATCTTCCGGGGAAGATGTCTATAACGATTCTCAATATTGTTGCTGCACTCGAAGAGATAAAAGTTGGTTCTGGTGGTGGTGGTGTTGGAATCCAACTCCAATTCCAACCATACCAGTAACTCCCGATTCTAACTCCTGCTGTTGCTGTTACTGTTGTACTGGCCTGGAAGGTTGTAGTTATGATTGTGGAGATTGTTGCAATTGTGATGATTGTAATTGCAATGATTGTGCCTCTGGAGATTGTGATTATGGTGATTGTGACTGTGATTGCGGCGATTGTGGAGGAGCTGATTCTGGAAGCTGTGATTTCGGAGGTTGCACTTGCTAGTCAATTACTTTTCAATGGTGCTCGTCGTTCGTGATTGTAGGTCGGAAAGTACGGTTTCTGATAATTCAACATTCCAGTGATATTCCTATTTGTTTACATTCTTACCACACACGATTGCCATCGTGTGACATAATAGTGTGTATTAAAAGTTGGCAGTTTGCATTTTCTATTACGGCACGTAACCAGAGCCAGAAGTGTGAATTACATAACGATATGACTAATATCTATGTACTGCTTGAGCGCATGATGCACTTTTGTGAACATAACATCTGCGAATTTGTGAACAAGTGAAGACGATGTATTTGGGTCACAGACCCCAGAGATTGTAAACACATGGGATTACAATATCCATGTTCATATCCATATAATCCGCAAGTGGTTATTTATGCGCGCATGGTGCCCCTCAAATCAAGCAAATGCAAAGTCACACCACTAGAGACTAGACCCAAAGAAATCAATTGCTGCTGGGCTGCTATGCTAGACACAGACCAGACCAGAAGGCAGTACACACAACTTTGAATTCATCAAGATCAGAATAATGAGTACAACGGACACTTCTAGTAATAATTGGTCTACTACATTATAGTTTACATGCATTATTGCAATTTTAAAGAATTTATTTTCTATTTTCGGCCAACATAATAATAACGAATTAAACTAAATCTTTCAACTCAACTCACAAGAACCGACTGTTCTGAATCACAACTTGTGATGTCCGTTGCGATCTATGTGGTGAAATTGATGTACATGAACATATATACAATATACATGGTGCATGGATCTTCGAAGAACTTCCACTTGGAATTTTGAGAGTAAACATGAAGCATAATGGGAATAATATGCCCCATGTTGCTGCCAATGCTGGAACCGGTCCATGAATTTTTCAGCGATTGTTTATTGCCTTAGTCCTTTGGTCAATTTGCATAAAGCATAAGCAATTTAAAGTATCAATGGTATGGTTTTTATGAACTCGCTACAAGCTACACCAACCCGACGTGTGAACTCTCAATTCATGTCTAATTAATTCCTCAATCATAGCCTGCATATTCATTGAGGTGATTGTTTTATGTCAACGTGATTAAATTATCATTTATAAATTAGCATATGCCCATTGCTTTCCTTTCTCTCGTTACATATTCTCGTGACTTGCATACCTTACCTGGTCATCATGACTAGGTATATGATTCTGGCGACACTTTCAGCACATGGATTTTCTAACGAAATATGAACGCGACTTGACATAAATGTCCAACAAAGATTAAAGCTCGAAACAGTTTGAAGGAGTGACTGTTTCAGTCACTTGACACACCGTTGACTGGAAAGGAATCAACAATCAGAACAATCTTTTGTGGTTGTGGACATTGTAGAGCTCGGATTCTAAAATATACTCAAATGGCCGTTTCTGGAAACTTCAGTAAGTCAAAAGAAATGATATAAACGTCATTTGCAACATTTAGATATGGATATTTTAGTCGCAAGTAGACAGTCAGTTTCATTCCAATGAAGCAATCAATGTCGAGTTGAAGTGGATTGTGTCCTGCCCTAAACGTTCTAATTTTACTTGCAGCAAACGTGATCATAACTGAGCCGCGATTGACAAACGTCCAACCAGTTGAAGTTGACCACTCAATACTGCCTCAGACGGCGGAACAGTCTTCACAGGCAAATAATAGTAATCCTGAAGATGCCAACTCCAGCTGCAGTTCCTGCTGTAGTGATGATCCTGATAGTTCTTGTTGCGCCGATTGTGACAATTGTGATTGTGGGTTTCGGGAAGATTGTGGAGACGATTGTGGGGAGAATGGCGAGTGTGAATTTTGTGCATTCTTATTTTGTCTCTTTGGATTGATTGCAAGCGAAAACTCTTGAATGATACGAGGGTTGTACCAGAGGTTCTTACGGTCATTTTCTATTCTCTTAAATTTTTGTATATTCACACCAATGGCCCATTTGGGCCGTATGTTTAACCACATAATGAGACAATAAAGTTTTGATCATCATCATGTGGTAATTTTGGAGATTTGGATATTCTTTTGAAGTTGCATGCATTTTCTAATTGCAAGAAATGTTACCCAAATATATTCAATACCAGTGGGTTGGGTTTCTAACTTCATTGTAATACTATGCTACCATCCAAAAGGGGACGCATGAGATGGAAATCAGTGAAGTGTGACCAGTCAACGAATTCTTTTCCAGTTCATGGCTCATAATGCCTGGTTTAATCAAATGGAGTGCACATACGAAGAAGCAGTGCATTATGAAGTGTTACATATTCAAATTTGTTTCACAATTCGCATGCTGCACTCTTTTCATTTCAATGTTGAACTTAATATTCATGAATTCATCGTCGCGATCGTCGTCACACATGATGGCATGACGCATAATGAACATGTCCACCATATGTGGACATCATTCATACATGTGAATGAATTTGCAATTTATAACAATGAAATAGTATCCGGTTCCATCTTTCATCTCTTTCATTTTAATGTGTTTCCTGTGATTTTCATCTTGGCCCATCATGACTCAACGCGATACTAAATCAAAGGTTGGACTTGGACTGTCGTCAGTTGTTGCTCATGATTCACTGACTGAGCATTTAGCAATACAATATTCTTGTTTGATTGTGTAATACTGATAACACGGAGAAGAATTCAACGCTTGGACCACTTTTCCAACAACAAACCCTTCAATCCTAATATTACATATTGTGTTCTTCACAACGTATTTCTTGGCTTCGGACTTGCACAAAGGTATGTGGTCATAATAGTGAAACTTGTTACACTCTCATTGTGTCAAATCCCGGGATTTGAGTCTGATCCCAGTACTTGACGTCTGGTCCCTGGAATTTACTTCTGATCCCAGTACTTGACGTCTGATCCCGGGAATTGACGTCTGATCCCGGGATTTGAGTCTGATCCCAGTACTTGACGTCTGGTCCCTGGAATTTACTTCTGATCCCAGTACTTGACGTCTGATCCCGGGAATTGACGTCTGATCCCGGGATTTGAGTCTGATCCCAGTACTTGACGTCTGGTCCCTGGAATTTACTTCTGATCCCAGTACTTGACGTC
>JAQIYH010000157.1:0-12500 GCA_034700885.1 Paratullbergia callipygos | reverse complement strand
GTACTTGTATTGTATCGTTTCATTGTATTTTATCCTTCTATTGTGTTGTATGTTATTGATTCTATAGGGTAAGGTTTTGTTTCAGTGTGGTTCTGTTGTACAGCCCACACACCAAAGTTATCTTTTTAAGTTAAGTTGATATTTAAGTTTCAGTCTGTCTTTACAATTCAAACTACAAACATCACCTTTAATTGGCTTACTTGTTTGTAATAAATTGAATACTAAATTATATTTTCTGGTCTTGGTGTTTCCAAGTTTATTCTATTTTATTGGTGCATCAGAAGTCTGAGCTTCCTGGTCATCACTTGCAGACTCACAGACTCCTGCCGTTGACTGACTGCTGAATTGGTAATAGCGCACCAGATTTCACAAGCATCGTTAAATGCATTGAGTTAGGAACAAAAACCTTTGGATAGAAAAGAGGTTTATTATTTCTGATTCTAACTGCACAGAAACATTTCAGTTTGATTCAAGAGTAACGGGTTTCATCCTAGGGACAAGATAATCAGACTTTGATTTCAGTTAGAATCATGTCCCGTTACGAACCAGGCATTTTGAGTAAAGAAATGAAAGATTGAGCATCGGAGTATTAAATAGAAGCACAGGTCCGCTACATCGAGGCATCACCCAATTACACAGTGCACAGCTCCGTTGCAAGGACCAGTGGTGCCTCCTAACAACGCAAAATGAAAAGCTGATTGGGATAGGATGGATTGGGATAGATGCATGTTCTATCATTTCTGTTTCTCGATGAGCAAGAGGTATCTGCTCAATAATGAAAAGAGGCTTAACAAGTAGACCATGATTAACTTAATAGCGTGGCGCCATGCTTCTTTTGGGCAGGGTCAACGCCTGTTCATACTGCGCAAATAATGTCTACTACACCAGGTTATTCACAGTATGTCGATGACTCATTAGCAATGATTCTTGCAATGTGGACGGGAAACGAATCTAAAACCGATTTGTCGCGTAGCTGACATTTTTGTACATTGCTCCGAGTCAGATACCGCAGTTCGAATGCGGCTTAAGAGTCTAGGTTAGGGCAACATGATGAGGACACATCATGCATCAGCAATGTCAATTTCACGACTTGCTTAAAATAAGGGAGTACCAAGATTAAATTTGCAATCATTTAATAGGAAGTATTTTCATGAATGATGATTTGGTTACACTTTGCCTTGTTTTACCGGTGGTTAAATTGATTCTAACTCATTTTATATATTTCAATTTAGAAGTTAAGTGAGTGCGGTGTCATAGCATGCAATGAAAGTCAAGGTGCATTTAATTCTTCTTATTATTTTATAGTTATTAAGCTGGGTACCACAGATTAGATCGATACTTGCGCTTTAAAATTTTTTAGCTCGCTTCAATTAGCAGCATTGTAATTCTGGTATAATTATTCGATCGATCTTGCGCGCTATATAATTAATACGATAGTACTATGTAACTGTTACTCATGATCATGTAGGCTAAAGCCTTAAGGTATAATTAATACCATATTTTATTTCACACATAGAATAATGGCATGCTTGACAGGTCTGAACAAGGGTGAATGAGCATGGTATCCCATGTATGAATTTGAGTCTAGAATCTAGGTAGCTTGGAATCGTGGTCAGGTTCTGGGTTGCTGATGACGATTTGACCGGTAGTTACTATAGTATGAGGTTCTATGAAAATGAATGTACACTTTAGATAACCCTGTCAAGCAAGTTGAACGTGAATTTCGTACTTTAAGAATATAAAGTGTACTAAATCATTTAAATCGGTAACTCCGTTTTCTTTTTCACCCCGTTAGGGCTACTTAAGCAAGCGGGAACATGCAATAGCATAATTTGTAGAGTTACATTGTATGGTGTTTGGGGTAGCGTGCAACGATTGATGCATCATGATGATGAATGATAATGACAAAAGTGCAATTAATGATAATTGCAAAGTGCATCATTAGGGCCTGCCTCAAACGGTACGTGACGGGAATTGAGAAAGTGAAGGTTGGTCAACAGCTCGATTAGTACTCACATCTGCTGGTGGCGTGCAGCAGTTGCACAAATGCAACAATTCAGTTTCTGACAGTGACGAACGGCGTGATCTAGATTTGCAACATTTATTAATGACTTTAGTCTGTACCCTTTACAATGCATTGTTATACCCATTTCTTAAATAGCTTTAGGTACTTTTGGAAGTTGTAGTGCAAATTATAATTATAATTATAATGACATGTCAATTGAGATCGACTCTGTCGAGCAATCGAGCACCTCTCGTATAACATTGGGTTGAAATAAAAAGAAAAGCATTGAGACGAACTAAGCCCGGATTTGTTTGTAAGGTGTAAGGTGACACGCACTAAATTCACACAAACCAAAACATCACAGAACGTGGAAGAATATTTATTTTAGTTTTGCTTATTTGTGTACATGAATTCCCAACACCAGTGTCATAAATTCAGATGCCCCAAAAGCTTACATAGAACATAAACTACCCAAGCGGCCACACCTAAATCCTTGTCAGTGTTTCAAATTCTCCGCTTGTCCCCTCATTCTCACTTCTTGGCGAGTGCTCCAAGGAGATTCTCCTTCCCAAACTTGGCATCATGTACACGCATGTAGAGTTTGAACAACTCGAGTGGATGTGTCATGATTGCATCAATGTTCGGTACAAGACTTTTGATCTTTTCACTATTTGGAAGTGATGGTGTTTGACTTCGTAAACGCCGACCAAACGCACTTTTTGCAAAGAGGTCAGACGAGGGCAAGTCTTTAATGTACATATCTGCGAGTGGTGCAAGTTCTGTTGATTGCGACTCCAGTACGAGGGTCCGCCATTCGTTGAATGGAAGGAGTTGAAGCCCATGACCACGTTCATTAAAGAACGTAACGATTTTTGGTAAGTCCAATAGTTTTGGGTTGTTGATTGTGTACAATCCTGGACGAGTGTTCTCGTGGAGAAAGAGCGAGACTGCGACACTAGCGGAAATGTTGAGTGGAACCATCGTGATGGCCATTCCAAAGTCAGGGAACGCCTTCACACGTCTGGAAGCAAGAATCACGAGGAGAGCATGACTCGTCGGAGCTGTGAGTACCCTTGAAATTAGCAGTCGGACAATTAAAACCCAGGTTTGGTTCAATTTTTATCTGGTTTACTACGACTACAATTTTAAGAGATACCTGCTTTGCGTGTCTGCACTCAAATAATTGTGTCGGACGACGACGATAGGTAGCTTTCGCCGGATAACGGCCTCCTTGAGTAGTTTTTCTCCCACAAATTTGGAGAGAACGTAGCCGTTCTGAAATAACTGTTCACCCCAACATTCATCCTCAGGGAATTCTTCCAATGGGTTACTTTCAACGTCGTGAACGTCACCCAGCGCAGCCGTAATGGACGACGCAGCTTGAACACATTTGACCTTTCCTTGTACGGAAAATCGAAGAACATTGACAAGCCCAAGAACATTTGTGCTCCTGACCATTTGGACAAAAGATGCAACGATTCAAGTTGGGTAATTGGCTGTTAACTTCAACTTGTGATACTACATACAACTCATAATTCCTCACCTAATGTCATCTCCACCCAATTCCGCTTCCGTTTTCTCGTATGGACGCACGAAGTTGACAAATGCAGCAGAATGTATCACTGCGTCCACGCACGTTGTGAGCTGCGCGTACAAGTCAGGACGAAGACCAAAATTGTGTTGACTGATCGACCCGGCAATGCAAGATACATTTGCCAAGTTGGTTGTCTTGAGCAACTGAAATTGTGTCAAGCAGTCCATAAGTCTTTCTCGTGCGTCTGCGTCCGATCTGGCGCGGACGAGGCACGTAATGAGGAGATCAGGGCGTCGGGTCGTCAACTCGGAGAGCATGAACACACCCAATTGACCCGTCGCACCGGTCATGAATACGTGCTTGAAGTGGGACGGGGACGGGCTCGGCTCCTTAGTGGCATCCGTTACCACAATGTCATCAGGCAGGACACAGTCACCCTGGACGAGCTGAAGCAGTTCTTCTTTTGTAAGCGCTTGTTTCACGATAATCTCATCTCTTTGGTCAATTAACGCCGCCACATGCGTTGCCAGTTTGTTCACGGTTCTGTTGTCTATGAATGCTTGAACGCTAAGTATTGCCTCATCACTGTCGCCCCCATTGGACACTCTGCAAGCTTGTATTAGTGAGAGCACTTTGGCGCGAATCTCCATTGCCATGAGTGAGTCAATTCCAAGCGAACCCATGTCGGCATCTGCGTCAAAATCCTCAGAGGAGGAGAGCTTTAGGATTTCGCGAAGAGAATACTCCAGGTACTCACGAATCAACCTGCACAAAAGTGAAAAGTCCAGTGTACCTAACCTAGTCCTTAACCCGCAATTCGGAATTGCACTCCAAATCATCTTATGTATGACATGCGCTCATCTCGTACGACTTGCAATCATGTGATGGAAATTCGCTTTTATACTTGAGAAAAATCATAAATATGTCATGCCAGGCACTACACACGGTGTCTCGAAATGGAATTGTCCACCAAGTCACCTATGGTGATAGTCAAGGACGAAGAATTTATGCTGTATTTTAATCGGAAATGTGCTTTTAAATCGTCAGATTATGCTTTGCTATGCTGTAAATTCTTCAAATATGCTTTAAAAAATGCAATAACCTAACTAAAACTCCTCGTTGCAACAATTACAAAAAAGTTTACCATTCCGGCGTTCCAGATTTGTATCGGGGAATTCCTTCACCCGGCTTGCAGCGGAAATGACCACTTTTGGCATTTTTGTCTGGCCTAAACTAATGTGGCACAACCTTTTTAACAAATAGAGGTACGCAATTTTCAGTCAACTGGCAGCTTCGAAATCAACCAAAGATTCAGACTGCCAAGACCGCGCGATTACTTCCCTTGCGCAAAACCACAACAAACGTCCAATTTTCCTGCTTTATTCTAGTTTATGCCGTATTTCTCAAGTTATGCTTTTAATTTTTTTAATGCTATTGCATGTGGTGACATTCGTCATATCTTTGCATGTCACGTCACGCACAGATCCAAACTATCACGGGGACGAAGGGAGTTCGCAAACAAATATGCTACGCGATGCTGGATATGCTTTTGTTCGTCCCTGGTGATAGTCAATGTGCTAACGTGGTCATTACCTGTAGAGAGGTATTCAATCCTAAATTCGAAAAGTAATGAACTGTAACCTTATCCAAAGTTTATCAAAAGCTGTCTCTGTACAATTTACATTTGATACGCAACATGGTGACTCACCTTTGCCGTGACTCTGGGCACGCATCTTCTGCGACCGCCTTTAACCTCGCTTCGTTCTCGACGACTGAGTTCGCAAGCGACGTGGCTCCGCGGCCACTGATTGTCTCGTCCTGAACAAGTTCGACCAGATTTCCTTGCCGCTGTGTCTGAGTCATGATGCGCCAGTCAAGCACATCACCTGCAAAGACAGGCGTCGGTGGCCGTCCATGCTGCTGAAGCATGATACGTTGGAGTGCAGCAAGTCCTTGGCATGTTGTAAATGTCTTGAGCCCAAGGACACGTTCCACGGAGCTGGCCAAGGATGCAACCATTCCAACTTCAGCCCAAGCACCCCACGCAATACTTGTGCATGGAAGACCTGCCAAGGATTCACAATTTCTATACTGTGTTTTTGCAGTGCAAATGCATTCGTCAAAACAGACTTAATTAATTCAATAGGATTCAGGTGTTGGGATCTGCGGCCTGCGGGTATTCTTACCAAGATTGTGGCGATAAAGTGCGAAAGCGTCCAAGAAGCGGTTGGCTGCGGCATAGTTGGTTTGACCCACTCCACCAAACGTGCCAGCCATGGAAGAGAAGAGGACAAAATGATCGAGGTGGAGACCGTGTTGGACTGTCAACCTATGCAGATTTAGAGTTCCATGTACCTTGGGACGACACGCAGCCAGAAATGAGTCGGTGCTCTGGTTTCGTATATCAAGGTTGAGGAGGACGCCGGCTGCGTGCATGATTCCCCGAAGTGGAGGCCAACCGCTTATTGCGCTGCGACGCTTGAGCTCCTTCATAACAACAGCCATCTGAATGTAGTCTGCAACGTCGGCCTGAAGCACGAGCACGTTTGCATCGCTTTCCACACGAATTTTGCTAATTTTTGTCTCTGCTGCGGCAGTCGGGCTTCTTCTCCCCACGAGAACAATGTAGAGGGCTCCGGAGCTCGCCATCCAGCTCGCTACCTCGAGTCCTATGCCACCACACCCGCCTGTGTACACAACGCAACAATGATTTAGAGTCTTAAAATGATCGTACTAATCAAGCCATCAGTAATAATGATGGCTTGATACAATATAATGATTCACTACACTCTTAATTAGGACTTAATGCGGATGTTCACCTGTAATGAGGTAAGTGCCATGTTCACTGAATATATTCTCCTTGTGTACCAGAACTCCGTCTCGAACACATGTCTTTGGCATTTTAACCACGACTTTCCCAATATGCTTTGCGGACTGAAGGAAACTGAACGCGTCACGCACACGACTCACAGGGAATGTTGTGAATGGCAACTCTCTGTATTCACCAGCAGCCCAAAGATTGTCACCAAACTTGTATATTGTTTCGGTATCCCCAAAAGACTTGAGAAACTTGCGCCCATGTGTAGGTTGTGAAATATCTTGTGAGATGTATAGGACGTCGGGGCGAAGTGCTCGCACTTCATCAGGACTCCAAATGTTGAGCCTCGACATTTCGAGAAATCGAGCACGTGTGGCACACACGGCAAGTGACTCCTCCTTAAATCCGGGTCCAGTGAGTGCATTCAGGACCATGTCAACACCCACCCCGTTCGTAGCAGCAAGAATACGGGCTCCAAACTCAGTGTCACGTGAGTTGTACACATCCTTAATTCCCATTATTGTACGGAGAAAGGTTCGTTTCCTCTCACTTCCTGCAGTCGCAAATATCCTGGCTCCAATCCCATGCGCCACCTGTTTTGTGCCAACATTAAGCGAATATTATGCGAAGTAGAGAGACCGGGCAAAAAGTAGTGTTTAAAAAAAGTTACAGTTTATAATTTAACGATTTATGAATTGATTTATAATAATTATAATTATGACCCAATCAAGCGGAAGTTTCCGGTTGCTAAACGATAAATTATTATAGATAATTCCTTTGCCGTGCCATGCCTACCTAATGATTTTGATTTTGGTTGGTATCCTAACCTGAATCGCGAGTAATCCCACACCACCAGATGCACAATGGATGAGGATCTTTTCATTCGCTTGCAGTTTTCCACGTTCAATGAGGAAATGGTGAACCGTGAGGAGTCCTGACCCGAAACCCGCTGCTGCTTCAAATGACATCATCCTCCCACTCCCTCCTTCATTGCCAGTCTTCCCCTGCCGGATATGATGCAAAACGTCGTCGTCGACAACGACGTGGCTTGCGAGTGCTCCACCTGAGCACACGCCGTACACTTTGTCACCGATTCGAAATCGTGAAGCGTCGCCGCAACCGACACGGTTCACAACACCTGCAAAATCCAGTCCAACCTGCGAGCCAAAGTCAGGAATCGAGTCTGAAGCCCTGAGCAATCTCAACCCCTCTGTCCTAGTGCTCAGAGCGACAAGCACATCCTTAAAGTTCAGGGAGGCGGCGCGGATTGCGACTTCAACCTGCACTCGGCACATGAATTCAAAGAGAATGTGTTAGGAGGCAAAAGTGTCGTCTTGCTTCCTAATTTTAATCTTGATCCCTAACCTGATCTTCGTTCATGTGTTGCACCCTTATAGCTGGAACAATGCTCAAATCTGAGAAGGATCCTGTTCCAGGGTTTGCGACTGCATAGCGCTCTGTGTTTGATAGGCGGAGTGGCGGGAATTCACCACTACGCACTTGCTCTGTCGTAGGCGCTCGTCGTTTAAGCCGTTTCAAGTATGTCACGCCATCTCGGAACGCGACGTGAGGCTCGCCATGGTCATGAATCCACAGCTCACGGAAGAGAAGAGTAGCCCATTCCTTGGCGTCTCCCGTAGCCATTCCCGGATCGAGGTCAACAGTCACAAAACGTGTGTTGGGGACGTCATTATTGAGTGCAGTCATGAATCCAGTCAGGATGGAAGCGAGTGGTGGGTTCTGGGTAATCATGGAGGAACGATTGCCATTGTCCCGGTGCACTACCGCTTGGATCCCGACTGTTGCCATGTACACTGGGCAAAAGAGCTCCAGCTCCAACATGGCTTGCACCAAATACAAGAGCCCGTTGGTTAGGTATGACACGGCCCTTGTGTCATCGTGGTCATCGCAGAGGACGTTGCTATGGCTTTCATTCTCATCCTGCATCCTATCCGTGGCCGCCCAAAGGTGCACGACCCCACAAAGTGTATACCTGCGATCCTTCAAGTGCTGCAGGAAAGTGTGGAACTCACTCGGCTCGTGCACGTTCAGAATCCATTCCCCTCCTCCATCACTTTCAATGCTCTGCTTGGGAGGCCGCCCAGCAACTCCGGACTCGGCCACCAGGACAACAATGGCCGTTTCTCCAACCGCGCACAGCTTGTACTTCAGCTCGAGCGTGAGCGGGTCATCCCGAGCTCCAAGTATAAGCCAAACGCCATGCACTGGCGGCGTTGATGTTAGAATTGGTCGTAGCTTTGTTGAAGCTTGTCCATCAGCAGGAGCGAGAATGACTCCCAAACCATGCATCTCATTCAAGTCTGACACATGCACTGGATTCATGAAACCATGGCCACCTGACTTGGCGAGCAATCCTTCCCAGGCTTCTATGCTGAGGCAAGAGTAGTCTGTGCGCAGATCGTCTTGCCCTGCAAAATGACAACTGGAATAGTATTGGCATAATGGCATATCTCTATCATGTAATATGTATGTATAGTCTATAGTAGCATAAAATGGGTGTGTGTCTGTTGTAGCGATTGAAAGGAACTTATTATAGGACTTGCTTCCAATATTCAAGTACAGATGTGTTCATTATCGAGCTGAGTAGACACAAATCCTAAGCAGCTGGAAACATGAACATAAAAAAGATAAATCTGTTCGAGTTGCAGCACGGTCAGGAAGCGCCAAAGAAACAATGACGTGCTATTTGCTGCCCGGCGGACCACCCATTAAGTCCGAGGCTATTCTACTGAATTTGTCGGACATATTAGTGTACAAGCAAGAGCATTGAATCGAGGTTGAGCGTTGAATACTGTTAAATAAAGAACCAATGGAACCGCAGTCGGTCCTCGTGTGGGGCAAAAGGACCCACACCCCACTAATTGTCACACTCGAGGTTGAAGTTAAATGCCTGCAACAGAGGTGAAAGAAAGAGGATTGTGCTTTATAGGCCTTGGACCTGAGAAAAGCGAGAAATGCCCCTTTCCTTTATCCTTTTATCCTTTTTTCAAATAAAGAACCAATAGGGACAAAATTTTTTAATGTAAAATGTGATGAATAATGAAGGGATAATGAAGGGATAATGAATTGATCAGGGAAGCATTGTGAGTCACTGCGAGGAAGAAGTGGCATTTCAGACTGTATATTTAGGTTAGGATAGGTTGTCTGCTACTTTTACATATATACACACACATATATAATATACACATTCTTCACGCTCACATTTGGGTGTGGGCTAAGTTAGGAATTAGGAAGAGCCTGCACATGGCCCGTTAAACATTTTCAGTGGGTTAGCTTATACTTGCTTGCAAAATGGGCTCTGGTCATAATGGCTTAGCAAGCAACTATATTTGAATTTCTACTTCTCGCCTGGCTTGCTTCAATTTGGAGATTTCAATTATGTTCAAGTTCAAGTTGCTTCATCTCGGCCAGGTTTGTCTGCCCTGAGATTTTCATGCATTGACAGTTGACTGGGTTAGTTGTGTGCTTGCCGGTCGTGAAAATTATTGTACAGTTATAAATGTTCATGTTTGATTGCACTAGCAAATTAGGGATCACAGCTACCTAATCTAACCGGATCATGATTACCTTTAAGTCGCTTAAAATCATACAGAGGACACGGAGTTTCGAAAGTTCCGTTCCAATTGATTTGAAGTTATATGGATGGTATAAAATATTGCCTTGAAGCTTGTTAGACAGGAACTCTGTATGGAATTCTCCCGTCAAACTTTAGCTTTGGATGTGTATTGGGATCATGCTTAGACATGAAGTATTTCATGAACGGGTTCGTTTTTATTAATACAAATTTAAGTTGAAATAGTCTTTGTCGCCAGTATTTGATTTGAGTAAAGCCAACGGTGTCCTGGGGCAGGCCGCACGGTGCGACGCGCTTCGTGCTAGGTTAAATTATTTGGGATTTTGGAAGATGGCGCAAGTGCAAAAGTTCTTGTACAAAATAGAATAGAAAGGGACTCTCATGCAAGATTTTTGCAAGGGCGCACAAGGTGACATGCAACTTTCATGAAACATTCAATCTTTAGGTTTGGTAAACGCCAGGTTAGAAACTTCTTTTTCGCCATGTTTTATAAAAAAATCCGGTAATTTACCTGCAAATCTCCACCAACCATCGAGTAACCCAAATGAAATGTCGATACCCCGTACACGATGCACAACCTCAACGAGAGCCAAGAGCCCATTCGGACGGAGAAGATGACGGATATTAGCGAGTGCTTCGGTAACGTTTCGAGTGGCATGGACAACACAGTCCGCAATCAAAATGTCATATGAGTGTGGGACGAATCCTTGAGTCTTGGGATCCGACTCAATGTCAAGGGCACGGAATCTGAGTTGTTTCCTTGTTGCCCAACGTGCAGTGGCAGAACGGATAAAATGGGGTGAGAGGTCAGTAAACGTGTACTCGACACGTGAAACTGTGTGCTCGCCACAGGCGTCAAGGGCTGCGAAGAGAAGATGGGTCACACTTCCTGTCCCACCTCCAACCTGCACGTCATCAAAAATTCAGACAGATTTACTGTTACATTGGGAATGAATTCCAAATTTATCCAAATTCATTCATACCAAATGCACTGTGACTACTCACCTCTACGATCCGAATCACAGCGTCTGGTTCTGCCACGTCGACGAGTGATTTGATGTACGCCATCAGGCATTGTACAAGAGTTGAATGGGCAGCTGGAACAAAGGCGCCAAATGTGTAAAGTCCTTCTGCACTTCCAACGCTTGGTGCTCCTGCCTTTTCCCCTCCCAAACCCGCCCTCATCGTCCCTCCGCCCGTTGACCCTTGCTCTGGGAATAGGAGAGTAAAAGGGGACAGCTCCCCTTTCAAATGTGGGGTGAGGCGGGACCCGAAGCTGACGATATACTCGTACTCAACCCGGACACGATCTCCGTACACACTCAGCCGTGACCCACATTCTGCAATGAGTTCATCCAGGATTGATGGTGGAGGTGTGGCGTGTAAGACACGCACCCGCAGGACGTCCGCGTCTACATCCTCATCCACGAATTGAATGTCCCCCTCCTCGCGCAGGATTTGTAGGAAGCGCCGCAGCAGGAGAAAGTTACGTGGAGGAATGGAGGCAGACGTTGCAAAATCACGGAGGCAGATGGAGCCCCCTTCCTTGTTGGTTTGCTCCATGGGCCAGTCTAACTCCCTTAGACTCTTGAGAATGTAGAGATAAGTGAGACGAGTTAACCATTTGTGTAACTCGGAGTACTGAGGATCATCGTACGGTAGAATTCCATCCTGTCTGACAGCGACAGGGAATGAAGTTGAAGAGGAATTAAGTTGAACCACAGAATGAAGATTCTCATTGGATCCGAGTTGAGCCAGTGTCGCTGAACTCACAGAGTGGTTCCAATGTGGACTTGAGGATTTAGAAGGTATCCAGATTTCATCAAGCAAAGGAACAGACGAGCTCAGTGCTGAGCCCAAAGCCCCGCCGTCCGCCTCTTCGAGTGCACGACGGAATGAGTCAACCGTGGTTGGAATAAACTCAAGTCCTGACATGACACACAAGAGGTCACCATGTTCATTCAAGAGGCTCACATGGGTCGTCCTCAGTTTGTTCGTAGTTTGTCTTCCATCCTCACTACCATGGTCACCCTCTTTTACGAGGATGTAGAGCCTTGTTGTCCAGCTACCAAGCCCTGTCTCAAAACGCTTGACTCCAAGGGGAAGACGAAGTTCCTTTAGACCAAGCCCAAGTTCCCCGCCATTTTGTGTCGCCGTTGCTTCTGCTTGGAGTCTATTCGCGACGACATACGCCTGAATCATTGCGTCCAAGACGACTGGGTGCTCGACGTACAGTTCTGTGGAAACATGTGTTCCAGTTTGTGGAAGTTGTGTCTCTATGAGACACAATCCGTTCGTTCCGGACGTTATCCAAACACGTCCCAATGACTTGAACAAGGGTCCAAAATCAATTCCAACATCCCGTAGCCTGGCGTACAGCTCCTCTTCAATCTTAAGTGGGTCAACCAGGGTTGCAGATGCACGGAGTGAGTCCAGGGACACAGGTTTGGAACCAACGCCGACATGACTGGGAATGAGTGTTCCACTACAACATGGTGTTAGCGTGGCAGACGCAACGCGGCGCCATGATCCGGCGCCACTTCCGCTT